>JAYDZE010498664.1:0-15670 GCA_034509125.1 Monilaria moniliformis
TGCTGTATTTGAGATTTCAACTGGCTTCCCTCATTGCTAGTCACAGAACAGGCAATCACTGGTCTGGTAACTCCACACGCCCGACCAAGAGCTTGCTTGGATGGAACAAACACATACGGCACATTCTGCAATCATACATCACATATCAGTTCATTTAGTCATTCGCTAGAAACTACTATGATCAACTACATCAAGAAAGTGCATTTGAATCAATACCAGTTACACATTATCCTTTGCCTCTGACTCAAATAGTACATATACATACACATTGTTCTTATCATAAGTTCATTCCATAGTACAATACCATCATTACCAATACAGAGCTAGTGTGCATTCAGATTATATAATGCTAAATATAAATAACCTCAGATGAATTAGCATTGTTTGTTAGGCACTTAATTCAAACTGTTCTGGCCATAAATAGGAGGCCTTCAAAACCCTAAACTCAAATCCAAATTCTTTGAAGCTGTGATTGTGGCAGCATTGTCTTACTTCCATATTGACATAGTTTAAAATACGAGTAAACAAATATCCCTACTACATTCAGATGATTCAACTCATAGACTATAACAAGCAAACCAAAACCATGATGCTACAAAGAATAAATCAGCCACTAAATCAAAGGGTAAAGATAAGAATAATCTAACAAAACAAGAAAACCAAAATTAATCTTTACAACTACACATATATCAAACACTCAGCTAAAATTATATTATTGTTCCACACAATAATGGAACAATTATATTCAAGTACGCCAACACAACTAAAATTACCTTATCTTCAGCAAGAAGTGGAAGATGAAGAAGAATCTCAAGGGGCTCAGTATCAGCAGCCATCACGACGAACTCAGAAATCCCTCTGTTCAGAGTCTTTGTAGCTGCGAATAAATCAATCACAACATTTCCAACACAACTCAGCATTCAAACAACACCAAATCCCCAACAAACTAACAAACAACAACAAAAAACCAAAAACATATAAGAAACAAACAAATTTATAAAAACACCCCACCTTCGTTAGCACCCTTTTTGAGCTGCTTGTAATTGGCAGCTTGCTGAACCAAATCTAGAATCGTCATGGTGAGCTGGCTATCAGCCAACGGGTATGCTTTCGGATTCACAGCTTCTGCAGTCTACACAAAAACACACACACCGAGTTGAGCAAACATAATCCGAAAAAAAATCCAGCTAAAATAACAGATTGCATAAACATAAAATTCAAAATTGAGAAGCGGAAATCAAAGTATGAATGAATTATACCATGATGATGGCGAATAGCTCTCAAACAGCACGGATTGTGAGTGCCGAGGATTCAAGATAAAAGATTTATAGGGTTTTGAGAGAGAGCGCTGAAGAGAATTAGGGTTTAGGGCGAGGGTACAAGAAGATTTTAGGATGGAAATGGGCCTAGGCCTGAAATCAATATACAAACAAGAATGTATAAAGCCCAAATTTGTGCAACTTATCTAAATTTTATTGTACTTTGGTCCTAACCTAAGTATTAATTAAGTTCATGATTTGGTTGTGTGACTCTTTATCTAGAAGATTCTCTATAAGATTAAATACAATAAATTGTTAAAGATTTTTTTAAGAGAAAAAGTATTCATTTTCTCCCGCACAAACGCATGAAATTCAGAGAAAACCCACGGTAATATTCGAAGGTTCATTCCAAACATACACTGAAGAAACATTTTTCAAGAATCTAACAAACATATGTAATTCGAGCTACCCGAATCTCTTAAAGCATGCTTATGTATGTACGTATTTGAATTTGTTTATACCTTGTTTTATCTTTTTCAATCCAACTCTAAACGACGATGTTTCGAGCCAATGTGTAACAATTTTTTCCCTTTAATCATAATTTATGAGTATTATTGACCGAAGGACAAAAAAGGTTTTATTGTTTATTTTCTTGAAAGGGTGAAAGATGATTAACGAAACATCACAAGTCTAATACCAGAATCGAAAGATCTTAGTCCAATCGATATTATTAGAATCACATCGTAAAATTTCCCAAATTCATAAAAATTCTTGAAATTTCAACTTTTATTGTTGTGGTAGCCCACATACAAATGAGTGCAACTTCTGAATCATGGACAATTGTACTTGCAATTACAAACAAGTATGCCATTTACTCCATTGGGAATGCAAGATCCTTCCCCTTTGAAAGAATCCCTGCAGTTTTCTACACAATCTGGAAGGCTACAGCCTCTGTTATCAATGATAGTTGAGCATTTCTGTTTCCCATTCACTCCAACAACTGCACCCAACACAACTGCAAAAACAACCTTCCACATTTAAATATTTATCCAATAAAATAAAATTATATTCATTTATCCAATAAAATACACATATATACCTGATAAAAGAAGGAAGAGAACTAGAGATAATTTAGCCATTCTTTACTTTTAATATATTGCTAGCCTCTACTATATTGAAATAGAGTCGATGTCTCATCATTATATAGGGCCTTGGACTAGTGTGCAAGAATTGGGAAATCTGTCACATTATCACAACAATCCCAATTCCTTAAATGATTAGCATTAATTAACAAAATATTATTACCATATGGTCAAATTTTACGTTTACTTTTAATTATATAGATTTGATTTTGATTCTCTTTAAATGGGCTTCAAAGTTTTTTGATGTCGTGATGAAAAATATTCACCATGTCCAAAGTTCTTGGCTTTAATTATGCATTTTCTTGATTTTGCTTATCTTTTGGGTACACATTTGTGAAAATTAAAAAAGTTCAAACATATATTTATTCTCATTTTTTAGATACATTTTTTAGATACTGCAAAACAGGCTCATATGTTTGTGAATTGCAATCGAACAACCTTTACATTATGAGAGAGAGAGAGAGAGAGAGAGAGAGAGAGGCGTTCAAATTTGAAAGTGCATCTTTCTCAAATAACTACATGATGATATACAATGGAGGAATATATTTTTGCAAAATTTACATGATCTCTCCATATCCAACCCAAATTTCATCGTCTTCGCATTTGTTACTCTCAGTACAAAAGGGTATAGATGCTACATATATTAAACATAAATAAAAAAACAAAAAAGGAAAAAAAAGGAGAAAGGAGGAGACAGTAAAACGAGCTCTGGACGTTTTCTTTTCTTTTTCCTTCGTTTTTTTGGGGGGTGGGGTGCTGACAGCCGAACCAAAGTAGTATAATAGTAGCCAATTATCACTTACTTCTTGCAGCCGGATACGATGCAGGCAGTTTGAGTTAGTTGAGCTCACCTAATTCTCGAAGCCTCTAGACATTAATACTCTCGATGAAGATGTCTCGCCCAAGGATACAGATGCGAGGGATGACGCCCACACCCGAGCATTTCTAGCCCTTTCATGGAAGTTCCTGGTTTTACAAATCTTTAGCTTGCTCAAGATTCTCCTCACATCAATCAGTTGGAGAGCATGAGCCAGAAGCTGCCTCGACTCCCCAAAAATCCCCAAATTCAGATGAGGAATGCAGGCAACCCATAGTGCTGATAGATCAGATGCAACTTCTGGAAAGAAATACAGAAACACTCTCGAGAGAACAAATACTAGGGAAAGTACTAGGTAAGGTTCGCTCGACAAGGTTACTTTCAGAGAAGCTCCATCCCAAACCCGAAAAGCTTCCTCATTGTGGTGCGTTTCTTCAGCCATATCTACTACTTGATCTAGCCCTGAAATAACAAAAAATATTTAAGAAACTGAAAATAGAACGCGTTTGAGGTCTATGGTTCCTACTGAGAGTAACATCAAGATGTCATCACAAAAATCTGAATACGAACAAGAGATAACGATTTTGGATGTGCAATACCTGTAGTTATTTTGTAGAAACTCATAAGTGACTGGAGATCATTGCTACCATGATGCCTAATCCGTGTTGTCTGATTCACTATCAGCAGTGAGGGTACACTGTGAATCCCATATCTAGAGAAAACACTGCACACCAAGATAGGTTCGATTTTGATGAAAGCTGATATTTGAATGCAGAATAGAGGTTATAAACCTCCCAGAGGCCAGAGTTGTTGACAAGATTGTCTATGCTCGTTAGAACATTCAACAATGCATACCAAAAGAGAATAATAGCTTAATTAAGTCTAATGTCTTTGGTCCCTATATTATCTTAAATGAGAAAACTCAATTGAATTAAACACCCAACAAAGCACTCTTCTACTCTGAGATGTAGTTGGATGGTATGAGTGCCAAGGATAGATTTATAAGAAATCCGTTGGTTGGGCTTCCAGTGGACAAATGTACATGAAACGAACATAGATTAGAAACACCCACCTAGGCATGGCCGAAGATTGTTCGACCATCACATGTTTGATCTGAGGATACATGGAACTGAGAGCAGAAAACCTAGGCTTGAAGATGCTTGAGAAAGGACACCAAGAGGCATAAAACAAAACGGCCATATATTCATTCTTCCGAATGGAGGCGATAGCTTTATCAAATGCTTCTCCATTCACCTTCAGAGATATTTATTTATCAATTAATGATAAATAAAATAAACCAACATTATCTTCTAGAAGTTGGCACATAAAAAGGAACGGAAATTGAAAAGTTTACTTGAAACACTTCACAAATTGCTACTCACACACAGATCAAGCCAAAGATGTCACTCAACATCACTGAAATACTAGCATAGTATAACATACTTGTGAATCAACATACAATATACATACACTAGACGGAACACACAGTCTTAGAGAATATGTGTTTGAAGTTTCTTGGATTGTTCTATTTTGTGATGTTCAAGTGACAGCTTGAAGACACAGGACCAAGTGATCTATGCAACAGTTGATCAAATAATAGGCAAATTAATAGGTCATTTAAGCAGCAAACACAATCCCTTAGTAGGTCAAGCTTAGTATTCCTTTTTTCATGCAATCATGCGTCTCCTAGAATTCCAGATTACAATAATGGGATTATCAAACGAACACCAATAGTCCAACACATATTATCAATCTGTTCCCTTGATATATCCAGTATTTGCAAACGAACACCAATAATCCAACATATATTCCAATAGATGCCTCAATTCAGTATTGTTGATTTAGCACAAATCTTCCAAATCAAAAAGCTAACTAAGAGCATTCAACTTATCATCTACAAGGAGATGCATAATTAGCAAATCAAGCAACCATGCTCCATAATCATACCTAAAAGTAAAGTTTTGTGATAGTAGGTAAAGAAATCAGAGCACCAAAAGGTCCTCAAACAAAACCACAAATTCCACAACAAACATAAAGCCTAATTGTAAGGTAATCATATGATAATCAACTAGCTCAATAACTAACCATGAACATCAACCAATTGCAGAAAGTTAGGGCTATGAAACTCCGAATTTTTCTTAGCTCAATTTCACCAAATACTATCATAAAACGAAAACAAAAATCCAATATCAAAGCATATACCACAAACCACACAAAATAAATCAATCAATCAACCAAAAAACAAAAAAGAATACCTGAATTGTTGAAGAAGTGAACGGGTCGGTAAACGGGCACTGAGAATTGAGATCGTGAAGAAATGTTACGGAACCCAGCTGACAAATAGACGACGACGAAGAATCCAAACGCAACGAGGTCGCTGATTCCGTCATCACACACGCCACCATCAACATAAATACGCATTTGCCCACCGAAATATCCATGGACAACATCAAAAAGCTCCCGAATTTCCCCAAAGAAAGAAGAAAAAGAAAAGAAAACCTCAGATTAAGCTGCGAATGATGAGCCCCCAAAATCCAAGGATTGAAAAATCTTCTTCTTCAACTTCTTTTTATACAAAGTTATTTATATAAACGACCTGAATAATAGTTATATCGGTTAATTTGATTTTTCTTTAATTACGCGCTTACTGTTAACGGAGATAACTGTTTCTCTCACCTCCTCGGTATCATACAATAGGGCAAATCAAGAATTTTGCCCATACAATAGTGGGTTTTCGGACCAATAGTATGAGCTTGTGGGACCTATTTTTCTCGTAATAGAGGTGTCAAAACATGTCCGACCGACCGGCTCAATTTTGAGTCGGGATACGCCCCCATGTTAGATTAATAATTTTGGTATGACCTGAAATTCCTGTCTGTCCCGTGCAGCTTGGCCAGAATAAATCGAAAAGTTAATCCTTTTTTATGCAAGTGGTACGTTTCGAAATTGAATCGAACTATGCTTTTTAGAGATTTGAATCTGAATATTAATATCATCTATAAAATTTGATTCTTTAGATTGTTTGATATAAGTATTTTATGTTATAGTAATTACGTACGAAAAATAGTATATCTTATCAATCTATAACTGGGAAGACTAAAATTCAGAAGCAAACTCTATAAGTATGCAATATCTCCACAAGGTTTCATTTTGCGTGATATTTAACATTTCAAAGATTTATTGGGTCAATTTGATGTTTATTGAGTCGAAAATGATGTTGTTTAGAATAGTAATGTTCTCTATTTCTATTAGTATGAGCATGATTATTTGGACCTCGATACAGATGATATCGTTCTGTGAGTGATATGTGACTACTACACGTCAAATTTTCTTTCAGCATATATAAAAACTATATCACGTTACCTTTTCGATTGTCAATAAAATTTCAACGCTTATATCAAATCTGGGGAAAGATCAGCGGAGACGGACCATTAAGTGAGTTGTGCACAACAACCGGCCTCTGAGAAGTAGAAATCAAGCCTATCACCTCTCAAAAGCCATTAACAAGCCCTTCTTTGCTCCTCTTCCAGATCTCGAATTTCCTTCTACATAGCAAAATGAAAATTAAGAAACCTAGTTGGATCATCATGCACCTTGCAAGGATCCAGGACTAATGTATTTATACCCCAAGAAGTTCTTCTCTTCTTCCCAACTCGTCTAAACAGCTTGAACAGCCTCTACCCTTGCTTTCCTGGAGCTCGTACTAGTACAATATTAACAAACTCTTTCAACGCCTGTACCTCAATTCCAGAAATTCAGAAGAAAGCATCAAACTGCATCGTGCATGAAGTATAGTTATCAATGCCAGTAAGCCCACCTCCTATGTAAGCTGCACCCGGCGTTCACTGCAGACATCCATGGTTAAGCTTGGTCTGGAACCATAGAAGTCACGTCATCCTACTAGTTTCCTGAATGAACTTATCAGATAATCTGCAGCTTCAAATGAATGCATCAGAAGACTTAACACTGCGCACCCTCAGTTGTATGTTGATTGTTAGAATCATTCATCCAGTTCTTAGTTCGGGTTTTGATCCTTTCTGAAAATGTAACATCAGCAACTGAAAAGGGCGAAGTAGATTGCAAACTGCAGCTGTTAAGCGATACACTTCCAGTTTGAACTTTTGCAGCTGATTCTTGTGCTCTAGACAAGTATGATCTGCCTGTAAGAAAGAAAGTCTAGTTGAACTGACGTGACATACCATTGTATATGCAAGCATTGAAATCAAAATCTTCTTGCGCCATAGAGGTCAAACACGATGGTTGGCATGAAAAACTATAAGATGGCATCCCAACTTTCACCTCATGCCTCAGAAACAGCTGGAAGTTATACCTGCACCAGAAGTGGGATTAACTGAATCATTAAAGCTTCTCATGAAAACATCATAAGATGAATAAAATGTGCCTGAACAGAACACCATAGCAAACAACTTGGTATGTCAGTACTTTCAGTGAGCATGATGGCGTTAATCATGCTAGACAAAAAAAATGGCCACATTCTGTGAAGGATTTTGTGAATTGTTCAATGACGACCGACCATATTTAAGCCCTCAAAGCCCAAAAGTCCACGAAACCACCATGACTATAAGCGTTGAGCACACCGACAAAGCTAATGCTAGTTGGCCCAATGCCTTCATTCACCATTCTTCCTAACATTTCAATTGCTTCCATGGTTTCCATTCAATGCGAAGACGGAAATCATGGAGTTGTAAGTGCTCACTTCTTTCTCGTTCGCCTCCTCACACACCTCGAATACATAGTGATTAAAGCCGAAGCAACAAATGATTGGCCTCGATAGCATACTTTTCGATGTATGAATGAATCCATTTTCCGAGCTCCAATGCTCCCAAATGTGACTTGGTTAGCTTTCACGCCTTCCCCCTGCATCCTCCTAAAACACTCCAACGCCTTTTGCTCATTTCGTCGTTCCTTACAAGCGCATCAATCATTGCTGTCCAGCAAACTGTATCCCTAAACTTCAACAAATCGAAAATAGCAAAAGCCCTTTCGACCAATCCATGTTCCAAGTAAGATGAAATCATCACGGTTATAGCAACACCACCTCTTTGAGTCATTTCATCGAACACCTTCTGCGTATCATCAAATTCTTCTTCGGCGGTAAACCTCGATTACGTAATCAATGGCGTTGGATCTGGAACTCGGAGAAGCTCAATCACGATGAAATGGTCGTGTTCTTGGCCATTCTTTATGATGTTTGTGATGATTGGAGCAATTTGATCGACTTTTCTGCAATTTTGTAGGTGGGAAATCCTGTTCTTGCGGTGAAATGAGTTGGAACTGGGGAAGTTTGAATTTGCCGGGAGATGAAGCAGAATTCATTGGAGATTGAACCCCTTTTCAGGCGATTTTGTGCCGATTTTACATAATATTATACTCGGGTCAACTTAAGCATCAGACTTTTTTTTACCAAAAATATATATTAAAGAAAATGAAAAGAGAAACCCCAAATCCAAACTTGAGCTAAGAGAGTGAGAAACCCTAAAAAACTATCCCAACATTCCAAGAATGAGCTCCAACCACGCTGCTCTGTTTCTGGCTAGAATTTTGCCATCTAAATTCTCCACTTTTGCCATCGCTTCTCCACTTTCTCAATCCTTTCTTGTACCCACATCCAGTTTTTATAAACTCAGCCACCAAATGAGATACTCCTCCGCTTATCCCAGATTCGATTTCGGATCTATGCGTCAGCCCGATGATGCCGTCACTCTATTTCGGGAGATGATGAGAACGCGGCCGCGCCCTTCTGTCATTGAGTTCACGAAACTGTTGAGTGCTGTGGTTAAGATGCAACAATACAACCTTGCCCTTCATCTGTTCGACGAAATGCTTAAGAGGGATGCTCCTCTAAATCACTACACCTTGAGTATTGCGATCGATTGCTTTTGCCGGCTGAAAAGACCTGATTTTGGGTTTGCAATTTTAGGCAGTTTTTTCAAGCGTGGGTATGAGCCTAATGTTGTAACCTTTACCACTCTCATCAAAGGGCTTATGTTGGTTGGAAAGTTCCCAGAGGCAGCAAAACTGTTATGGAAGTTGTCGGTAGAACAACTCTGCGAGCCCGATGAACGTACTTATCTTGCTATGATTAATGGGTTATGCAAAGCTGGAGGTACTCTCGAGGCGCTTCAATTGCTCAGTCTATTGGAAAAAGAAAGCTGCAAACCAGATGTTTATGCTTACAATGCAGTCATTGATGGTCTGTGCAAGGATGGAAAGGTGGACGATGCTCTCCAACTCTTCTCCACTTTGGGTGGTAAGGGGATTTCACCCAATGTTGTGACATATAGTTCAATAATTGAGGGGTTATGCAATCATAGTAGGAGGAATGAGGCTGAAGACATTTTAAAGAAGATGATATCCAATAAGGTATACCCAAATGTGGTTACATGTAATATATTTGTGGTTGCTTTGTGCAAAGAGGGAAGGGTCGACGAGGCCCAGCATATTTTGGTGATTATGAAACAAATAGATGTTCAACCCGACATTGCCATTTATACCACATTGATTAATGGATATTGTATGCTAGGAGACATTGATGAAGCTAAAAACATTTTGCAATTGGCAGTGAAATCCGGCATCAAGCCTAATATTATGACCTACTGTTGCTTGATGAACGGGTATTGCAAAACGGGGCGAGTGGATGAAGTTTCGCGTCTTTTTGCCATGATTACTGCCAGAGGGTTAAAACACGATGTGGTTTCTTACGGAATAATGCTAGAGGCCTTATTTCGTGAGGGCCAATGTGAAGACGGCTTGAATCTGTTCAGAGATATGGAAGCTCTGCAAGTGTCTCCTGATATAAAGACTTACAATATCGTGTTGGATGGTTTGTGCAGAGCTCATCGCATTGCTGAAGCCTTTTCCATATTGCATACCATGGAAGACAAATGCATAATTCCAAATATAGTAACATATAATATCCTCATTGAGGGATTGTGCAATGATGATAAAGTTTCACAAGCAAAGGATGTGTTCAACGAGCTTCCATCCAAAGGTTTGCAGCCTGATGTTGTAACATATACTATCCTCATTGGTGTACTTTGCAAACAAGGGCAGATTGATGACGCTAAGGATTTGATGATGCAAATGGTAAGCAACGGTTGCTTTCCTAATAATGTGACGTACAATGTTTTTGTTCAAGGTCTTCTCAAAACGAACAAGACGTGCGATGTAATTCTGGTGTTAGAAGAGATGGATGCAAGGGGATTCACACTTAGTGCCACCACTCTTTCGTTGTTGATTGAACCTCTGCAAAGGGAAGGTAATAATAGTGTTCTATTTGATATGGTTAAGAAACTTGTACCAAAGGACATGTTTTCTTGATGGGTGATATATTGTGTTAGAGGCCCAAGAACTAGGCTATGTTATGACTCATAGCTCCTATATTGTTTGTCTTTTGGCAACTTCAATCTCAAAACTGTATTTATTTGGATATTAATTTTGCTGTATATGCTAGTGTGATGATGTTGTTATGATCCAAGACCTCCTCCCGTGTTGCTGGGTATTGAGACCCAATTTCTAGTGAGTTTGATATGATGAATATGTTAGTGTTGTGATGTGAGACCAGGAAAGCCAACCAGTTGAGGCCTCCAAAATGCTCAACACCACCATGTTCATCATTTCATATCATCAGCTATCTCAGGTGCTTTTACATAGTACATTCACTTTCAGAGTATGTAACGATAATATTGGAATAAAAGAGGTTTTGTAGATTGCTATTCAATTCCATGCGCAGTTTTGTTGTTTTCAAAACTGAAGTTGGTTAGTGTTTCATTATCAACAATATATCCAGAGTGTGTATGATAATATAGATAAAAGATGCTACGAAAAAATAGTCTTTCTATATGGAATTCAAGTCCCACATACGCTTCTGGTGAGGTGATCCACGTGAAGCTCTACATCATTCAAGACAGGCATCGAGCTGTTTCTGGCATTCCGCGAGTTTCTGCTTGGTGCGGTGAAGCTCAGAGGACGACTCGTGGGCAAAGCTAATGCTTGTTGGCCTAATGCCTTCACTCACCATTCTTCCTAACATTTCAGTTGCTTCTTCCATCGCGAAGCCGGAAATCATGGAGTTGTAAGTGCTGACTTCTTTCTCTTTCACTTCGTCAAACAGTCTCTCCGCCTCCTCGATGCTCCCACACCTTGATTATACATAGTGATCAAAGCCAAAGCAACAAAATGATTGCCCTTGATAGCATACTTTTCGATGTATGAATGAACCCATTTTCCGAGCTCCAATGCTCCCAAATGTGCGCAGGAGGACAGCGTGCAGACGGCTGTGACTTCGTTAGCTCCCACGCCTTCCCTCTGCATCCGCCTAAAATACTCCAACGCCTCGCTCATTTCGTCGTTTCTTACAAGCCCATCAATCATTGCTGGGAAGCAAACTGTATCCATAACCTTCAACAAATCGATAACAGCAAAAGCCCTTTCGACCAGTCCATGTTCGAAGTAAGATGAAATCATCACTGTTATAGAAACAACATATGAGGCATTTCATGGAACACCTTCTGCATATCATCGAACAAGCTCGAACACGATGAAATGGTCGTGTTCTTGGCCATTCTTTATGATGTTGTGTGGATTGGAGTAATTTGATCGAGATTTCTGCAATTTTGTAGGAGGGAAATCGTGTTCTTGTGGTGAATTGAATTGGAATTGGGAAGTTTGAACCCCTTTTCAGGCCGATTTTGTGTCGATTTTATATTTTGCCATAATAGTAATTAATAAAAATAAATGTTATAGAAAATATATAAATATCTTTTTCAATAAAAAGGATCCATCAAATAATTTTTTTAGCACTAGTAAATTATTAAAAAAAACATTTTGTATTACAACCACACAAAGAAGGATAAGAACTCAAAGGCATCAATTTGTCCTCGTCTTTGGACCTAGAGTTGTGGTGAAGAAAAATAAAAATGTGTTGAAAATATAAACAATGAAAGTTTCGTGTGCATAATAAATATCTTGGCATTATATTTGTAGGGTAAATCTCCTTTCTAAATCTCTTGAGTATACTGATGCAAGATTATACCCTCTAGAGTAGGATCTCACTCCTTAAACAATACAAAGGTAAAGCTGGAAGTGTTTGTATGAATTAGAAGCTATGGAAAGTAATGCAGACTCAATGTTCGATGCTCTGCCTGAATGAGGCTTACAAAATATATAAGTTACTGGAAACTAACCACTAAGAAACTGGAAACGTGCAACTACCCACTACTAGATAATGGAAACATGCAATCCTATCATAACTAAATTCCTAAAGTAATGGAACAACCTCTCTTAGACGTAATCACTCAAATAAGTGGGCCTCTTCGCAGAGCGGGCTGGTCGACGATGGGCTTCAGTTTTTGGGCTCTCGGTTGTTGTTATCTGCTCCATATCTGATGTCGATGGGTGTCGATCTGCTATAGTTGGGCCTTCGTCAGCTACGATCTTATCCGTAACATTCCCCACGGGTTGCAGAATCACCTTGTCCTCAAGGTGAAGATCTGGAAATTTAGTGGCCAAATGATCGACGGGTTCCCAAGAAGCATCATCGAGCGATCCATCTGACCATTGAACTAACCATTGTCGCTCCGGCTTTCCGTTTCGTAAAATAGTGCGTTCACGAATTGCTGCAATGGGAATAGAGCAGGAGCGAGCCTCAATAAAGTCTACCGGAAGTGATGGAATTACAGGCATAGTGGATGAACTAATGTAGGGCCGTAGAAGGGAGACGTGGAAAACTGGGTGGATACGTGCAGACTCTGGAAGCTCTAGGCGATAAGCGACTTCTCCAATTCGTTCAATAACCTTGAATGGTCCATAGAAACGCTTACTGAGCTTTGCCGATGGTTTCCGCGCAACAGAGAATTGCCGATACGGTTGTAGTTTTAACAAAACCAAGTCACCAACATGAAATGTGAGCTCACGGCGGTGTCGATTTGAAGACTCACGCATACGCTGCTGAGCTATGTGCAGATTGCGGCGCAACTGGTGAAGAACATTATCGCGCTCAGATAGCATATCATCGACGGCAGGGAGAGTACTTGATCGTGGTTGATATGGTATAATAGACGGTGGAAGTCGACCATTCAAAGCTTGAAAAGGGGTTATTTTTAGACCTTCATGAAATGTGGTATTCAATGCAAATTCAGCCCATGGAAGAAAGATTGACCAACGGAAAGGACGGGCATGTGTAAAAGCCCGAAGATACTGTTCTAAGCCGCGATTCTTGACTTCAGATTGCCCGTCCGTTTGAGGATGATAAGCGGTGCTCCGCTTAAGTGAAGTACCACTGAGGCGGAAAAGCTCGTTCCAAAATTTACTCACAAATATAGGGTCGCGATCTGACACAATAGACCTCAGGAAGCCATGAAGTTTGACGACCACATCGATAAATAAAGCTGCAACCCGATGTGCATCAAAGAACGGTAGAAGTGCGCCAAAATGGGCAAACTTAGTGAGACGATCAACGACGACCATTATTGCACCAAAACCGCGTAATAGAGGCAATCCCGTAATGAAATCCATCGTGACCGCATCCTAAACTTGCGTGGGAATGGGGAGAAACTGGAGCAATCCCGCCGGCAGCTTAGTAGAGTATTTTGTTGTTTGGCATGTGATGCATGCGGCGAAAAAGCGACGAACATCCGTCCTCATGCGTGGCCAGAAAAAAGAAGTAGCAATGCGCCAAAATGTACGGTCAACTCCCAGGTGACCAGTGGATGGTGTGGCATGACACACTGTAATGATACTTTGGATTAAGCTCGAATCGGAGCTTAAACAGAGACGGTGATTATAAAACACCAGACCATCGTGTATGGAGAAAGGAGGCCGAAGGTTACCTTGTGTCGCAAGTTCGTGATGTTGTAATAAATAAGGCAGAGTTTGATTCTCTAGGCGGAGGGTGGAGATGAGCGTAGGTGGTGGCTGACAATATGTTGTGAACAAAATGGCGGGGTCAGCAACATCATCGCGCCGAGAGAGAGCATCAGCGACTCAGTTGCAAGATCCTTGCTTGTACTCGATTGTAAATTGATATCCCATAAGTTTACGAATAAAGAAATGATGTTCCGGAGTTTGAATTATTTGGTGTAACAATTCTCGTAAACTTCGGTGATCCGTTCGAATAGTGAAAGTGCGACCCAAGAGATATTGACGCCATTTTTGGATAGCTTCCACAATAGCGTATAGCTCGCGATGATAGGTCGAAGAAGACAAGCGACGAGGGCCTAGCTTCTTGCTAAAAAAAGCAATGGGATGGTCGTCTTGAAGAAGAACTGCACCAATACCGGTGGCTGAAGCGTTCGTTTCTACAATAAATGGTTTGGAAAAATCAGGTAGACGTAGAACCGGGGCCGAAGTCATAGCGAGCTTGAGCGCCGTAAAAGCTGATGTGGCGGCGTCAGTCCAGCGAAATGAGTCAACCTTCAATAACTCTGTAAGAGGTGCTACAATGTGGGAATAATGGGCGATGAATCTGCGATAGTACCCCGTGAGGCCTAGAAAACCACGTAATTGTCGCACAATTGATGGTGTAGGCCATGCATTCATTGCGTCCAACTTGGCAGGATCAGCAAGAAGAAATCCCTCAGAAATTTTGTGGCCAAGGTAATCGACTGTAGTCCGACAAAATGAACACTTGGAAAGCTTCACATAGAAATGATTCTCCAGCAGAAGAGATAAAGCAGCTGCCAAATGTTGGAGATGGAGTTCGAGGGTGGCACTAAAAATTAAGATATCATCAAAGAAGACAACTATAAAGTGTCGGAGGAATGGATGGAACAGACGATTCATGCATGCTTGGAATATGGACGGCGCATTCGTCAAACCGAATGGCATGACGAGAAACTCATAGTGGCCTTCGTGAGTCCTAAACGCCGTTTTATGGGAGTCACGCTCATGCATACGAATTTGATGGTATCCGGAGCGAAGATCAAGCTTCGTAAAATAACGCGCCGCACCTAGTTCATCAAAAACTTCGTCAGGGGTCGGAATGGGAAAGTGGTCAGGTACTGTGACGGCATTGAGAGCTCGATAATCCACACAAAAACGAAAAGTGCCATCTTTTTTTTTAACAAGTAACACTGGTGAGGAGAAGGGACTGCGACTAGGTCGTATAAGACCTTGTTCGAGCATTTCCTGAACCATTTTCTCTATTTCAGACTTCTGGAAATGGGGATATCTATAAGGCCGTACGTTAACCGGAGAGGTACCAGGTTTCAGAAATATTCGATGGTCAAATAAGCGTCGGGGAGGTAACTGTTGAGGCGGAGAAAAAACTGGAGCATGGGCGAGCAGCACCTCGCGAACCGCGGATGGAATATCGTTTGGGAGATCGGAAAGCTGCAACGGATGTGCGCACGACTGAGGGAGCACCACAATTTCATAGCAAGCAGATAATGATTCTGATGAACATAGTGAGAATAAGTGATGCAACGAAATTT
>JAYDZE010498775.1:0-15670 GCA_034509125.1 Monilaria moniliformis
CAGCCGCACCAGCGGCTGATCGCCCGGCTGCGGTGCGGCTTTCCCTCCCCCAACCCAGCCCCAACCCGGCGGCCTCTACTTGCGGCGGAAATGGGGGCAGCGTTAACGCTGCCCTTACATGCCCCTATCGTGGGAGAATGTCCGGTGACACCCCCATATAAAATAAGATCGTATATTATATTATGCAAGAAAAGCCATACTGTTTTGATGAATAAAAAAATATTTTTATTGAATCATCCCTTCCTTTTAGACAACTTGATTACTAGGTCATAGGGGTCTCATACAAGTGGAATTAAAAAAATTCAAGGCAAATGTGACCTGCATTCAATATGAAAAAGAACCCATCAAAATAACAATTTCACTCAAAAGAAAACTGTAAAATGAGTCGAAAATAGTCAAAGAAGGCATTATTCATACTCTCTCTCTCTAGATCTCTCCCTCTCTCAAGAATTAAGACTTAGTCATGATTTCTTGCCATTCTTATATCGAATTATGGAAGCTTTAATATGTTTGACCAATCCCTTATCTGTTCATAAAGAAAAATTCAAGCGCCACACCCCTCTCTCTCCATATATATATAGGCAATATACACAAACATAACTCATAGTTGATTATCACTCACAACATATTATCTCTCACCCATCAATTCATAAAATGGCAAGATATGGGGTAATCGCCACCGTGTTCATGGTGGCTCTAGTGGCGGCGCTGGTGGTGGAGGCGGCGACGGGGAACACAGATTGTGTGAGCGAGTGTTATAGCGAATGCCTACAAATCAAGATTTTCAATGAAGATTATTGCAGCAAAGAGTGCTTTCTTAGTTGTGCAGGATTTGCTCTTAGAAAAACATTTTCACAAGATGATGATTCTACATTCTTCCCCTCATGGATTTAAATGTGTATATTATTAGTTTTCCCTCTCTCTATTTTCTCTTGTAATTGTATATGTTTCTTGAGAAATATGTCTCTATTTTCTCCTGTAATTATATATTTTGCATGAGAGAGCATGACTATATGTAATTCCACGTCACCATACAACATTAAAATCATCAATGAATTGAACAGTATCATTATGCAATTTAAAATTAAATTAACCTATATAGTAGTATTCCAATATTTCACCGATCGAGTTATTATTGCTCATGGGCCTAGGTAATATTTGGGCCACATATTGAGTTAAATCAGTAGGAAATAAGAGATTAAATCCTATATTTTTATAGATAAAGATGGAATTCTTTAAAAAAAAAAACAATCCATTTTTATCAACAATTGAAACATTAAAAAAAACAACAATAGAAGAACATTTAAGTAATACTCTCACTATAAATTATCAATTTTAAGAAATGAATGAAAGTGGATAAAAAAATTAATGTAATATAAATTTTATTTTTATATATTAATTTTACTATTTTTAATAAATAGTAAAAATGAAATTTATGGACATCGTTATTAAAAAAAAATGGAACATATTATAGTGAACGGATGCATTATATACCAATTCTATCATTATTATCACCCAAATTTACCACATTTTGCTATCCATTCTCCCAAACGCGGCAGAAATTCTTGTAACGGCCGTTATTGCGTTAGATTTACCGAACACAGATTCAGCTCATATTTTTCTTAATCCGTACGAATCGAAAACCTCAGAATCAGGGGAGAAAAATCACGCACGCACTGAAATTTGTGTTAATAGTTCTCTTGTTTCAACGTTTTTTATGATTGATGATTGATGATCAATTGAAATCTTCTTCAAATGAGGAGCTTATTGATTCCGCTTCTGTTTTTCGTGATCTTGATTTTAGCTGTTGTAATTGGAGCTTCCTCAAGCTCCGACAGCTCCGACCCGGATCCGGGCTCGGAAAATCCGCCGTTGCCATTGACTGCGTGAGTTCTCTGAAGCTAATTACTGTGTATGCGTTTATGTTCGTGAAATTTGGGAGGTTTGGATGAAATTTTGAGTGAAAATTTTGATTTGAGCTGCCAAAATTAGGTTTAGGTTCATATATTTTGAGTGGGAAATTGGTGATTTGCAGTTCATTCCTAATTTAGACTATTTAGTTTTAGGATTAGTTCTGATTGTAATTTATGCTAAATTTGGGGGTTTTAGATAGATTAGTGATTATATGTTGCCTTGGACTCAGAAACTAGTTTTGCTTTGAGATACGAACTACTTTCTATATTGAAGTGGGATTACATGTAGTTTGTTGGGATGTAATCTTGATTTTGATTTAAAGAGCCATGGATACGATGTAAAGGTTGCTTCTTTGGCTTGTTCAGTGATTTTTTTGTGTTGTAAGATTTGTGCTGTTTCTAGATTGAATAGTCAGTCGTGATCGAGTTTTGGAAGGCTTACTGTTCCAGTGCAATTACCATTACATTTTGTTTGTTGGAATGTAATATTGATTTTGATTTAAAGAACCATGAATTTGAAGTAAAGGTTGTTTCTTTGGCTTGTCTGGTACCTTCTTTGAGTTGGAAGCTTTCTGCTTTTTCTCAATTGGATAGTGAGTCGTGCTTGAATGTCGGAAGGGCTTACTGTTTCAATTTGATTTGGCTCTTCTGTAATTTCTGTGTTGGTAGCTTTGTGGTTTTCTTAGATTGAATAGTGACTAGTGAGTCATGGATGAATGTTCGATTTAATTGATTATGGTCTCCAGAGGCACATCAGTTACAACTTATTGAGGAAAGCATAAAGTGAACGTAGTTGCTTATTAGATGCGAGCAGAATGCAGATAATAGTATTGAATTTGGACTATTCCGATTGCAATTTTGTGTGAATAAAGTATTGGATTCACTGCTGACAAATTGTTTCTCTGTAAAAAATCCCAACTTATTTAGACCTACTAATTGCTGTTTCCTGACCTACTACTTCTGGTGGCCTATAATCAGCAAACACGAGACAGCAATATTGGCTGCTCCTGATGGAACAGTATATTTGGTGGAGATTGGTTCCGGAAAAATCCTCTGGTCTTTCTCCTCTGGCCCGTCAATTTATTCCTCGTATCAACAAATGCCCAACCACGAAGGAGAAAAGCTCAACACATCTGATGGTGATAATTTCTATATAGATTGTGGAGAAGATTGGGAACTCTACTTACATGGAACTGGCCTTAAGAAAGTGGTATGTTCACTGGTCTGAATCAGCACTGATGCACTTATCAATGTAACATTTCTTGTCTTTGTTTAGTGTTTGCATGTTCTGTATATAAGTATTCAATTTATGGTGCGTCTTACTTCGAGAAATCCTAATGTGTTATTGCAGAAGCTCCCAATGAGTGCTGAAGAATTCGTAAAGCGCACTCCATTTGTATCGGCTGGTGGTGGGATTATGCTAGGATCAAAAAAGACTTCTGTGTTTGTCGTGGATGCTAAAACTGGAAAGGTCGTTCGCACTTTTAGGTCGGATAACCTTTCCTCAGATGAGAATCTTGGTGCTGATGAAACTTCGATTATGACTAGAGCCGACATTGAAAAATGGCTTCCTGCGAGTTCTGTGGATACCGAGGCCGTCGAGAAGCCGCTTTATGTTACTAGGACCGACTATGCGGTGAAGTATACATCTGCAAAAACGGGAGAGGTTCTATGGTATCTAATGTTTGCTGACATTGAAGCATCATTTCAGTGCGAAGGAATTGAAGATTTTTTGGGGGGGTTTCCGGGGGGAGGGATTGATATGAAGTTGCGGATGCCTTGTCAGACACGGCCTCTTGTCTACCGCGTCCGTGACCATAGCTCTCTCGAGCCGCTTTTTAAAGCGAATCGGGTCGGAGATGCTCTTCCGGGAGGTGGAATTCTTTCTTTGCCTGCTACCGATCACGGTGAGCCCATCGACAACTTATTGGCACTTTATGGTCGCAACAGGAATGAACTTATGCTTGCGCTGCCGACTCCTGAACACAAAGATTTCATGATTGAAAGTGTTCCCAGCATTGGTGCTCGTCAAATTGATGGCCGTGTAGAATCTGATAGCATAGCACATCCTCATTTGTGGCCTTCCATGCTGTATTCCGCTTTGCTGCCAATAGCCCTGGCTTTCTTTTACTGCGCCGGACGTCTAATTATGAGGCAAAGGGATGTGTTACATCGACAATCAGAAGATTTGAATAAATTGCAAAATGTGACACCCAAAAAGAAGAAAGGACGGAAAACGGTTGTGAACAGACATAGTATCTCTGGTGGGAAAAGTCCCGAACGTAATTCTCAAGCTGGTGTAGTCAAGGTCGTTGAGGGTATGAAAGAGGATAGATTCTCTACTCCAAATCCTTTAGAGAACAATGGCATTTCCACGTATGGGCGTAGGATTGGTAGATTGGTGGTGACCAGCAAAGAGATCGCGAAGGGGAGCAATGGGACGATTGTACTCGAAGGAAACTATGAAGGCCGTTCGGTTGCTGTCAAACGTCTTGTCCGGACCCATCACGATGTGGCTGTGAAGGAGATCCAGAATCTCACTGCATCCGATCAACATCCAAACATTGTTCGTTGGCATGGAGTGGAATATGATCAAGATTTCGTTTATCTATGTTTGGAGCGATGTACGTGTAGTTTGTTTGATTTGATCGTATTCTGCACTTCTTTGGATCAAAGTCAAGAACCTCCGAGTATCATTGTATCTAATATGGAATTGCTGAGCAATCTTGGAAACAACGAGGAGCTCGAGCTGTGGAGGGCTAACGGCTATCCGTCTGCGTTGTTGTTAAAGTTAATGAGGTATGTTTAATTTCAACATCCATTAGCTGCCAAACGTTGCACAAACTTGGAACCATATATACTGGGATTTGTTTATTAAGCCTTGAATAGTCCAGTTAGGGGTCGTTTACTTCGGGTGATGGATTAAATCGACAATACATATGATTGAGTATTTGAAGGTTCACACTATCAAATATTCAATTCATCAAAGTTATTTATCTAAGCTATCACTTAAAGTAAATGGGAGACAACCCGTCAGAATGTACCTCTCTCGTTGCATGTTTGTTATTTGTGTCAATCAACCCCAATAACTATCTCAGTCCATTCGAATATATCATCATTAGCTTATCAAGAATCCAATTATAGTGCAATTTCTGTCAACTTGTAGGGACATTGTCTCCGGACTTGCTCATTTGCACGAGCTCGGGATTATACATCGGGATTTGAAGCCTCAAAACGTCCTTGTGATGAAAGATAGATCGATATCTGCAAAAATATCGGATATGGGTATCAGCAAGCACTTGGATGGAGACATGTCATCTCTATCCAAGCACGCTACTGGTGAGTAACGTTGTTCTTTTCGATTAAATGCCCTAGTAAATGCCCACTTACCTTTTTCTCAAAATTTCCGTGTTACATAGGATATGGAAGCTCGGGGTGGCAAGCGCCTGAGCAGCTATGTAACCAGCGGCAGACTCGTGCCATAGATCTTTTCAGTCTGGGATGCATGCTTTTTTTCTGCTTAACCGGCGGTAAACACCCCTTCGGCGAAAATATTGAGCGTGATGTAAATATAGTCAATGCTCGGAAAGACCTCTTCTTGATAGACCATATCCCGGAAGCCACGGATCTCATCTCCGGACTTCTCGACCCTAATCCAAACATGAGGTACGCTCTCACATGTCTGGATCGAATTAGAGCTTGAATAGTTGAAACTATCAAACTAAGACGAGAACCAAAAAAGGATTACTAATTTTCAATGACATTATGATTCTTGAACCTAGATGTGATAGTTTCAATCATTCAGCTCATAAATTGATAGTTTTACAGTTTTACCTTCGTTCGATCGTACATTGATGGATACTCTTATCTTTCGAGCCCTAAATCAGTCAAACTTCATTCTCACATTTTCATTTATCATTCTTCTTATATATATGATAGGCCAAAGGCTACAGAAGTGATGCACCATCCTTTGTTCTGGAGTCCAGAGACGAGGCTCTCGTTCCTCCGTGATGTCAGCGACAGAATTGAGCTGGAGGACCGGGAGAGCGCGTCCGACCTACTCGAGGCCCTAGAGAACAGAGGGAAAGCCGCCTTGGACGGGAAATGGGACGAGAAGATGGAAACTGCCTTCATCAATGACATTGGCCGCTACCGAAGATACAGGTATGACAGTGCACGCGATCTGCTGCGCGTGATTCGAAACAAGTTGAATCACTATAGAGAGCTGCCAAAGGAAATTCAAGCAATTTTGGGGTCAGTTCCTGAAGGATTCAACACTTATTTCTCAACTAGATTTCCTAAGCTCTTAATTGAGGTGTATCATGTGATTCGTAGCCATTGCGAGAACGAAGAAACATTTCAAAAGTATTTTAGAAGTAGTGGATTCTAACTTAGATCTTGCAATGTAACATTGTTGTAACAAAATTTGTACATGTAATTAATTAAGCTAATTAACGTGGTACGATTAAATTCTTGTCCGAACTACTCGTAGTCGTTACTCGTGGGTGCGTTTTAGGCGAATTTAGGGAATATGTACACAAAGGGTATATAGGTTTATGGAAGAATTGATTATTGAAGATTTAGTCACAAATTCTCCGATCCAGCAAAGGGAATTTAACTAATAATCATTCTATTTATTTAGACTGAGTTTGCTAAAATAAGTTCTTTATTTCTTTATTTGAAATAATAGTTTTATTCTAGGATTTCTTTTTGTCGTCCTAAATAAAGTATAAGCACACAAAATCATGAAAAATTAATGCTCGACTCAAATTCAACAATATGTTTCTATACTATATACAATTTCCACTACTTCAAATTGTTCATATACAACACTTCCTTCTCATGGCAATAGCCTCATAGCATAAGCTTCAACACTGATGAGCATAAATCTACTTATCAACTACGCTAAAATCACATGAGATCATCTATCCCATAAATTTTTCGATCTCGCATTTGTAATTCTATCGCGCACGTCAACTGTACACGATAACGCCATGGCGCATGCCCGTCAACTGAAACACGACAGAAAATAGAAGGTCGCGACGAGGCATCAACTCCGTATGTTGAAGCTATTGTTCGCCGAAGAATGTTTCCTCTTCGAATCCCTCTCCCTTTCGGTTCCCCCGTTGTTCTCGGACAACGACGTCTCAAGCTTTCTCCGTTTCCGTTCGCGTCGTGATATATCCTCCTTCTCGTCGATCAACGACAGCAACGTCTGGATGCGTTTGGAGCGCGAGCTGCCCGGCCCATCCGATGAAACGAGCTTGTCTCTGGCGGCTTGCCGGTACCTGTTGATGATCTGGATGAAGTAGACGAGAAGTGCAAGGAAGCACGCGATACCACATAGAAGATAGAGGCCCCAGAAGCTCTTTAGATGGAGCCGGTCCGATTCGAGCTCTGTGTTCTCCGAGCTGCACGCGCTCGTTGTCAGCCACTTGTCGTGGATCCGTTGCAGATCTCCGTTCTCGGATAGGGTTAGGATCGCGGTTGATAAGTCGATGGGCAGAGGCGAGTCTCGTGGAAATGCCTTAATAAAGATTCAAGAAATCAGCAAGGATTTATTAAGATTAATGGGGTTTTGGGGGTTCATACATGTGCTGTGCAACGGGCTCGACCTAGAAAGTGTTGTAGGATTTTCAGACTATTGAAATTTCGGTCGTAAATCCATTCAACAATGAAATTATGCAATTTTAACACTAAATTTACAGCCGGGCTCGACCAAGAAAGTGTTGGTAGGTTTAGAACTCGCTACATTTCATTCATACAGTCGATCACTCCACCAACGAGGCCACTTTGAGTACTATGTTCAACTAATACCGGCCTATGCAACAAACTCAACCAAAGGGATGTCGTAGGATTCGGACTTGTGACATTTCAGTCGTAAACTTACCATTCCACCAACGAAGCCACTAGGAAGGGGTTGCAACGGGCCCGATCTAAAAAGTTTTTAAGACTAGGACTCGTGGCATTTCAGTCATAAACTCAATCACTCCACCAACCAAACCACTCTAACGAGGCGAAATCATGCAAAAGGAATCATATTTGGATCAAAAAATACTAAAAGAGAGTGATGTAAAAGGAATAGAAGAAGATGTTACTCACAAATCCCCAGCCGCTTTTGGTGAACTCTTGACCAATAATCCTGAACTTGCACTGGCTAGCCAAGAAAAGTTCGACATATGGCCGTTCATCAACGATAGCAGCAACGCCTCCTTTCTTGGGGCCACGTTGAAGTGCCGTTGCATACTCTTCTGGTGATCCGAGAGGCATTAGTCTCGACTTTGGTATGCCAATTCCGTCGGTCAGATAATGCTCCGCGAAAGACCCCACTTGGTATCCAATAGGGTCGTCGCCATCTCTCAAGCTCTCGATTCCCTTGATAGGAGAGTAGAGCTGCTGTACTGTGAGTATGGACGTCAAACTCGCAGTATAGCTCGAGTTTATGATCAGAACCACGAAAAGCCATATGATCAGCACTGCGCGCCCGAGGGTGCTCACAGTCGTCTCTCCTGTTTTCGACGGGAGAATCAAGAATTTAGATGTGCTTGAACATTAACGAAACCAATGTGATTTCTAACTTGAAAAAATGATTGTGGGAATAGGACTACTCACTGTGAGCAAAAAACAGAGTTGAGAGGCTGAACCTGCAACGAAGAAAGAAACGAAAATTAGGTCGAATGATGTCTGATTTCGTCATACATTCTTGTAAGAAATCACTAGTAGTATTTCAAGCTTACCACAAGATGGTTATTAGCTGCTGCTTTGGCGTCCCTCGGAACTCATCATTCATCCGATGCTCCAAAATCCACACGACGATGCCAATGAATACGAAGAACGCTGCACTAACCGCCCACAGTTGAGGAGAAAACGGCCTCAAGAAAGCCCAGGCACCCGTGTTCCGTTTGCTAACCGAGGCCACCACCACAAGTCCAGATGCAGCATACGGCTGCGTGAAATCCACGATCTTTGTCCGGTTCGTCGTGATTGCAATGTCTCCAACCACGCCATCGAAGAACTATCACAAGAAAGCACGATTTTAAGATGCCAATGCCAATTTATAGAGAATAGAAATGAATAGTTACTTACTCCTGTGGTGATCAATTTCACGAGCTCGTTGTAGCTTGGATTTTCGCGGCCATTTCCATAGGGGACGAATTGATAGGGAACGGCGTAAGGCAACAAGTTAACAGCAGCTGTGAATACATCTATGCAGAAGCCTTTGGAGTTATTTGTGCCTTGAACTTGAGACACAAATTCTTTGTAAGCAACGCGTCGTGGCACACCAATTCTCAGTTGCTTCCCGTTGTTCGGGAACACCCAACCACGGGGCGTCCTTATGGACTCTCCCGGCCAAAGAACACTGTTTAGTTGATTAGTCGAGCTAGAGCGATTGGGAGGATGCGAATACAGAGTTTCGGGAGCCATAGTTGATAATCCCGAATGGTTAGACCAGTAACCAACCCGATGGAGACCAGTCCCAATGATGTTTATAATTTCATACGCAGGATGAACGAGAGACTTGTCGTCAGTAAACTTGACTCGTCCCGTTAGACCTACAAAGTCACTCTCCATCAAATTCTTGAGAAGGAGAGGGCCCCCGTCGAAAATGACCATTTTGTCGAGATGCAGCTTACTCCCTTGCGTCGAAAGCAAGTTGGAGTCGTTAGAAAATGAGATATTCCCTCCTTGATCGAAAAATGAGTCGACAGCATGAGCAACCAACCAAGCAGCGTCGTAAGCATATAAACCGTAGGTGCTTAGGCCCATCGAACCACCGGTCACCTTGTTCCACCGTACTGAGAAAGCCCGTTTCCTCTCTGAATCCGGAGTGTATTGGCGTAGAAAAATCACTCCCTGCAAAGTTTCCATCATACCTACCGACTGAAGAGGCGAAGCAGAATCCACGGCAGATGCGAGCCAATCCGTGGCAATCCAAACATAGCCGTCATCCATCATTCCAAGATAGTGTGCCACAGAAAACACCGTAAATCCAGTAGGCGGATAGGTATGCAGGACGATCACACGAGACTCCGTCAACGCAACTTTGATGAGTATATCCATGATGTCACTCCGGCTCACATTCCCGGGAGGAATCCCCGCTTTGTAGGAAACCCGACAACGCCTAGCTGCAAGCGCATCATCCAGCGCAGACAACCCGTTTCTGCCATAATCATCATCAAGAAAGACAACAATCACTTCCTTCCAACCATAGTTTTCGACTATCTCAGCCACCGCAGTCATCTGATGCAGATCACTCTGAGTTGCCCTAACGAAATAGGGGAACTGAAGAGTCGAGAGAGTAGGGTCTGTTGCAGAGAACGACACAAAGGGAGTTGTCAGCTCGTTGCCAACGTGCAGGATAGTATGCGCAACCACAGAAGATTGAGGGCCGATCACTGCAAGAATGTCCGTCTCCATAAACCGTAGAGCTGCACAAAGTAGAGAGATATGTCAGTCTATCACATGAAAACATGTCTATTTTCATCGCCTCTCGGTTCAAAACAGCTCAAGAACTCTTATATGTCATAGATTTCCTCAGCATTCAAGGCATTTCAGATCAAAATTCGATCAATGGAGCGCGTTTACACAAACATCTCAGATCAAGACTCAATCAATGGAGCTCATTTACACGAAACCCATTCAAGACATCTCAGATCAAGACTCGAGCAATGGAGCTTGTTTAAATGAAACCATTAAAGACATCTCAGATCAAGATTCGATCAGTGGAGCTCATTACATGAAACCATTCAAGACATCTCAGGTCAAGATTTGAGCAATGGAGCTCGTTTACACAACTAAAAGATCCTTAGTTCTGGCATGTGGAATGCAGAATTCAAACTGAGAGCAACTTCATTTTTCCCATTAAGTTCGACGAAAACATAATCATGTAAGATATGTCAGTCTATCACATAAAACTGCAGCTATTTCATCACCACTCGCTTCAAAAGCACTCAAGAACTCATATATGTCATAGAATTCCTCAGAAATCAAGAAATTTCAGATCAAGATTCAACAAGGTTAGCTCGTTTACACGAAACTACGAGATTTCAACTTCGATTTTTCAATTAAGTTTGAACAAAAACATAATCTTGGGGGGATAAGGAGTACCTTCAACCAAGCCAAGAAATCCACTGCAATTGGAGTTTCGGAATATCACATTGAATTTGGATCCTTTAAGCACGCTCGAGTTGGCATTGATATCTTTGACAGCCTCGTCGATGGCAATCTTGGCAACTCTCCCAATCGTCGAATCAAGAGTGAAGATTGCCCCAACATTCACAACGGCGGGCCTTGAGGAAGCATCCACGCTCAAGCCATCCGACAACACCCCTAGAGAGAGTGTCGAAAGCAGAACAATCCAGAACACTCTCATCCTACACACACACACACACTATGAGTTCTCAATTCAGAAAATGCATCAAGCTTTCACACACACACTATGAGTTCTCAATTCAGAAAATGCATCAAGCTCACAAAATTCCCAATCACTTCCATCAATTGCAACCAAAACACCTAAAACCTTTCCAACAAAAAGCTCTAACAAAATCTCAGCACCTTTAGCGATGGAAATGCACACACACACACACACAATGAGCTATCAATTAAGCAAAGCCAAAACAACTTCACAAATTCCCAGCAAGAATGAGTTCCACAATTTATAACCAAAACCCCCAAATAATTAGCAAATACAAAACTCCAAAAAAGAGAAAAGGGTATCTAAATTCAGCACTTTATAA
The DNA here is from genome assembly GCA_034509125.1 of Monilaria moniliformis. NCBI lineage: Eukaryota > Viridiplantae > Streptophyta > Magnoliopsida > Caryophyllales > Aizoaceae > Monilaria > Monilaria moniliformis. Next base: position 11,651 of record JAYDZE010498775.1, read on the forward strand.
GTGGAAATGCACACAGACAACAACTAGCTGAATTTTACAGAGACATTTACACATGTACAAGAATTAAAGATAAAGAAGCTACTTAATTAATAATGGAACAAAAAGAGGGAAATTACACAGAAAAATAGCAGGAAAAAAAAAAAGAAAAAGAATCAGATTCTGAGCTGAGAAGCATACCTTGGAGCACCAAGATTGCAACTTTGGCACAAAATTATGCTCCTAAAAAGTGACTAAGAAGCCTCACATTCCATATGATGCTTTTTGGGTGTTTTGGGAGAAGCCAAATGAGGCAGCAGGAGAGCCATAAGTGCCATACTTTGATAATCAACTATACATACTATATATCTTCAAAATACATCTATGAAAATACTTAAAGAAAAAATGATACATTGCATCATTTGGGTCATGTCTTTTTCAACAATTTCTCTCTGTAAATCTCATCCAAGGAAACAAAACCCACCAAGAAAATGGAAGCAAGTCACCTGAAACATGGCCCCGTTTCTGTTCTTTTTTATTTTTCTTTTTCTTTTTCTTTTTCTTTTTCAAGATTGGATTTTTATTAAGATTGATTTTTTAACAGAGAAGTAAATCGTGCTAGGGAACATTCATGTCACATCACATCAAACTTGGGCTTTCTTGATTCTTCTTTTTGATCTTTTATGCAATAAAATAAAATTGCACCAATGGATGAACTTGACAGAAATGCAAGTGGGATTTCAAGAAATTGTTGAATTAATTAGTAATAATTAATTATTACAGCCGTGTAAAACGTTTTGGGTTTTGGTGAAAGTGGCAAAGAAATAATTTTTGTGTGGAGAAGTGGGGAATGTTTGGAACAATGATTGCAAATTTAGTTATGGATGGGATTATGCTTATTCCAGCAAAAAATAATAATTGAGGGATAATAAATGTTTTGCTTAGGCAATATATATGTGTAAACAGCCAATTATTTTCTTCTTTTATTAGATATGTATGAATATGATTAGGTTGGATAATCGTCTTATTAATTTCGTTGGGGCACACGATGTCCACACAATCATATATGTTGGCGGAATTCAATTTTTAAGGGCAAGTGACAAAATTCATATATTGCCAACTAAGTTAGAACCTCCCAAGTTTTACCCCTAACAGACCTATAGATATAAAAATGACTTTGTGTTTAATATTATTGATAGCTAATACATCACCTCATTGGTTAATTGAATAGTTTTATATTTGTGTCGTCGTGTAACTCTTCAAATACTCATTTTTGACTATTTTCTCTCACATAGAAATAATGTCTACTAAAGAAATCGTGAGAACCGATTTCGCTTTTCTTTTCTTTTTATTTCTTTTCAAGCTTAGTGGTCTAATATATTGTCAACTATCACTCTTTTTGAATTTTTATTATGCAATATCGATTTTGATGAATTATATTAAATTACAAAAAATTGTGCAAATTTATCGCATACAAATATTTCTGGTACTTGAAAGCTTAATAGGACCATCCACGTTAAATTCCAGATTATTCTACAGTTTGTATAGTTTCTTGTGATTCATGATGCAATTGACCAAAACATTAGAATTGAAAATAAGAAAAATGTGATACATATATATAGCCTTCATTTAATGCAACACTATAATCGCCGTCACGTTTCATGGGGGCATGAATGGTGGAGTTGGAATTTGGAACGAATATTTCAATTAATTAAGGAAAGAATAAAGTGAAATATTTTACTTTATATTATTGGATTTCTAAATAGCTACCAAAGAAGGATGCACACAACTTTATATCATGAGTAGTCTCCGATCAGGATTTTGGGCCTTTTTTACTTTCCAACTTTTTTTTTTTTTTTTCGGGGCCCAGCTTGGCCCACCCGGCGGGTGGAGGTGGACTTGGGTGCACACACGGTCCAACTATTGACCACATATAATGTGAGAGAAAGTCATTTGATATCACTGCCTTTGTCACTAGGCTACAAGGCTCGGATCTTTTTTTAATTTCCAACTTGCGATATGAGATTGGAAGGAAAGGAGTAGATGACAAAATAATTTAAAATAAACCTTTTAATATTTTTCCTTTATTTTTTTCTTGGGTATGAATAATTGCTCAACTGTATTTTTTTAAAATGTACATTTCATTTGATGTGAATTCTTGAATAAGCTGGACTGGATTTATTTATTTGTTTTGATAATTAAAGGATAAACTTTTTTCTTCGTATCAGCTAGAATCAGTCTATACTGAAAATATTTATAGATTTACAATTATAATAAAAAATATCATTATGGAACAAATCATGATGGTCATTCATTATAATATGATCAAATTTACATATTTATTTTTAGTTATTAGGGTGAGAAGATTAATTTCTACCTAATTCATCCAAACTTGATGAGAAGCAATAATCTAACTCTATATTTGAAGACGACCCAACAAAAGGGTTAGACTTTGAGACAAAAGAAGATTGTCTAAAAGTACAAACGACATAAAGGTGTTACATAAATTTAAGGTTAGTTTTTTATAAGCAACTTTTTTTAGAAAAATAAAAAATTGGAGATGAAATTTAGGATAATCGAGCACTATATGGTGGATTTGATGTATAGTAGAGAAATTATTAAAATACTCTTTCATTTGGATGTAATATTAATTTCAATAAACATCCAAATTTTATTTTGAACTATTAAAACCAAGAAATTTCGTTTTCTAGTGATAAAAAAATGATTTTTTTGGAGGGTTTACTATTATTATCATTTTACAAGTGGAAGATATATACTGCTTGAATTAATATCTCATAAAGGAAAAAAATTGTAGATTTTTCATATCATTCTTTCCTATTAAAGATTAGGTCGTCTTTTCAAAGATATTTGAAATATAAAGAGCAATTAATATAATTATTTTTATCTTTTTTGAACCTATGATGTATTTGTTTCTAGATGGCGACAAATTTTCCTACCAAAATGCCAAAAACGTGCCCAAAAAAAAAAGGAATTATGAGGCCACCAATTGACTGCAGGATTTCTGCACATCGCTCTCGAAAGATTAATTCCAAAGGGTCAAATAGTCAAATGCTATTTATTTTTTTATGAGTGAGCAAAATATCCGAAACCGAATCAAATCGAAATTTAAAATTTGGTTCTTTTTTTCGGATTTCGGTACAGTTCGGATATTGAGATGTATTAAAATTGAAAACCAAATTTATATTTATATATTTCGAATTTTCGGGTTTTTTCGGTTTGTTATATATTTTTATGCAATTTTGGGTTTTTTTGGTCAGATTTGTTTTCATAGTTCGGATTTTGATTTTTCGGATAATTCGGTTGTTTCAATTTTCATAAAAATTTGATTTTTCAATTCGATTCGATTTGGGTAAAAAAATCAAATCGAAAACCAAATTTTTCCAATAACTTTTGAATTTTATAAGAAAAAATAGAGCTGAAATGCATGTCTTCACCAACTTATTATATTAAAAGGGTTACATATTATAAACAACTTGCATACCTCAACCACACCTTCAATATTAAATATTAGTTATAACTTATAACATACTTCTATCATTAACTCTAATTTTAAATATATCTTCCTTGCTGAAAACCCTAGCCGCCATACTAGGGTTTAGAGGAGAGTCGTTCTTCCCCTAGGGCGAAGCTGCTCCCTGGGGTTTCAGGCGACGGAGGTTTGGAGGTTGACGGAAGATGGACCCGAAGGACATCTCGAACTTAATAGCGGAATTGAATCTGGAGAAGGAGGCGGATGAAACAGTAGTGGAGATAAGTTTGGATGGGGAATCGAAGGAGCCGAGAACCTACAGAAATCGAGCAGACATGCTGGTGGTTGGCAAGATATTTGCGACAATAGTTGCTAACCGGGAGACCCTACGCATGCATATACCCAGAATCATCCGAATCCGAGAGGAGGCGGATGTAACGCCCTAAAATGTAGAGCTCGAAAAATAGAACTAGCATAACAAAAGAAACATAAGAATTGGTTTTGATAAGGTAGTAAATTTTAATACGAAACGTGCCGAATAGGGTTTTTCGGCT
>JAYDZE010498886.1:0-15670 GCA_034509125.1 Monilaria moniliformis
ACTGTTTTGCTTGATTTCATGCATGAAGAGAGGGCCAGAGAGTTCAAGAAGTGAGCAAATCTTGCAGCATATTAGCTCTTATAGCTACATGTTTGGATTTGATTTTCTGGTTTTTCGTTTTTTTGGTTCCAATCTTCTTTGTTTTTTGGTTCCATTTCTACGTTTTTCTTGAATCACTTTGTAGTTTTTTCTTGGGTTTTTCTTGAAATCTGAAGAAACAATTTCTCAAACTGTGTTGAATGTGATGTGGTGCAGTTGCAACGAACATTTTAGGCTATAATTGTGAGGCGTAAATATTATTTATGTGAGTGAGTTAAAGTTGCTATTTTCACATGCTTCTTGGAAGCAAGCAATATAGCCCATTAAACAAAATATTTAATGACGTGGTTAGACTATGTAATCAAGATTTTTATGAATCTGGGCGCCTTATTAACCGTTGGACATTATAATTGTTTATTAAAGAATAAAGAAAAGTAGATTCAGTAACGTGAGGAGATTAATGTAGCACTAAGTATATACTGCTGTTACTATAATTTAATCGGGTGGCATCTATCTTGTATTTATTTGTATCTGTACCAGGGGATAAATACTAGTTTATTTATTGGTAATATTTAATAAAGAACAATAAATTCGCAGACTTGTACACTCGTCTAGCCACGTTGGAATTTGAACACGATTTAATTTGGTATTTGATGATATGGCAGTCACAGAGCACCACAGTAAAAATTTGCTAGAATACTAGTTTAAAAAATAAAAAATAATTATACATTCTGAAAATTTTAAACCTGGACAAATACTTAGTATAAAGATAAAAATAAGTCAATCAACTGCAACTTAAGTTAAAGACTACCATTTATAAACATATTCCCTGTACTCCATAAAGCACAAATCTTTTATTTTAGGAATTAAAATATTCAGGATCTCAAATTCTACTTCTATGATAAATCCTTTTCCCGATTCCTATTTTACGTATTCCTATTAGAGGTCCTAATTCTTCTATAACAAGTAATACTTGAACAAATATTTCCTTAGTTTCCCATCACACAAGCCTATATAAGCCAAGCATATTCATCCAACTCCCCCGACCACCGCCCCACCTTCTCTCTCTCCAATTCCGCCGATGTCGACGTAAGACAGCTGCATCTGATCAGAGGAGTCCCAGACCCCGATCATCTGACCATCGAGGTTGACTTCACACGGCTCAGTCATCGACCGCCCCGGCCGAAAAATCCCCCCATGTTCCGCTCCACCGGCCCCGTGCAGTTCTCCCGGCACCCCCGCCGGGCCTTCCTCTCCCCCGACCGCGACGAGCAGCGGGGCATCCTCTCCACCATAATCCGAGGCCTCCAAACACCCTTCCCCCCTCGAAGACATCCACTGAACCCTCAACAACTTCCCTCCGGACAGCGACCCCACCCACACGCTCGAGGAGATCATAGACGGCAGGCTCACGGACGTCGCCCGCCGCTGCGCACAGGACCGTCGGATCACGTCCGTGTCCGCCGCATAAACAAACTGGAAAAGGTGGATGAATTTCCGGCGGTGGTAAGAGAGCCGCAAGGCGAACCCTCGGGGCGTCGTCTGCGAATCGCGGCATTGGTGATGACGTTGAGAGCTCGACGTCGATATCGCAGGGTGGGATCGGCGATGATGGAGGAGGAAGCAGCGGAAATGGAATGTCCGATATGCATGGGAGGTTTTGTGAAACGGGAGCAGGAAAAATTGCCATGTCAGCATATATTTCATAGATCTTGCATAGTGACGTGGCTGCAAAAGTCTCCAACTTGTCCTCTCTGTCGGCTCCGGCTGTCTAACAAATCAACGAGGCAATAACCTGGCTCCAGATTGTATAATGATTTTTATGATTCTTGGTGTTACTATTATTACTTATGTTTTTTTTTGTAAAAATAAAATAGAAGCAATACATCCTGTGTTTCCTATTCCAATGATCGCTATGGTAAGACAATAATATGATTAATATAAGACTATTTGCGTAAGACTGTAAGACAACATGCAAACAAACTTACTACCAAATATATATGCTCAAATACAACATTCAATATTTTCAAGACGATCTCAGTCATCTATTTATTGATATCATGAACAAATACTAGGTCTGAGCAGCTTACAATATTACACATACTTAGAATCAAAAAAATAAATAGCAGTGTCGAGCTAAACTTCTATGCATACATAACTCAAGGAAAACACCGAACAGCCAAGTAAACATGGAATGTGGAACACGTGCACCTCGCAATGCAATTAAGAATGTGACGAGAGAACAGAGCACATACAGCCACGAACAAGCCACCGGATGATAATTCTCTCGGGTCGATGGCCAAGCCAGTATAATAGATATACAAGGCGTTCAATCATCAAGCAGCAATCTGACCAAACAGACTCTTGCGTATCTGCAATCAGATAAAGTTGCATTAAGCCAAGGACATGGTAACCTAGAAATCTGAATATGGGCCAAATAGTTGAATGGAGTTAGTTAGGGGTTATTAATTAATGACTCTTGCGATTGGACAAAGCTTATTTGGTAGGACTAACAAGTAAAGGGACTTTTCTTATTAGGGGGCATTTACTTTCAATGATAGGATGGATTGATAAAATAATCCAAGTTAATCCACTGTTTATTTTATGGATTGATTAATTTTAAGCTTGTTTGATCATCTTATCCTTCAAATACTCAATTCTATATTATATCATTCAAAGTAAACGCCCCTTAATGTTTATATCTTTTCATTGTTTTCTATGGTATTCATTTTCTACTCATTTCTTACTTAAAACACTTAATTCAGATTGAAATAAGATGTGTTTTCTGCACATTATTCGGCAGCAAGGTTGGCCTCTTCATTTAAACAAACACTCAAATATTGATTCCAAGAAATGATCTTGAAGATTATGAGATACAAGTATCAACATCCCCTCTTAACTAATTGACATGGAATTAATAGAAAACAATAAAAATGCAGAATAAATAGAAGACAAGCAGCATAAAAAGAGCTTAGCTTTCTAGGGATACAATTCATAGTTCAAATCTGCCACCTCCATATAACTGGTATCATAATGAGCAGAAACAGAGAAAAGTATATGCAGAGAGTTTAGATTGGGAGATACCTCTGGCAATTTTTTGTGGAATACAACCTCCAGTCTGGCATCGAGAGTGTTCTCAAAAACAATTTTCCCATCCCTAGAAGCCAACACCACACCTCCAGAACTGAAAATAATTATCATGGGGTTGTCACTTGTCAACAGTGTCAAATTTCCAGATAAGTCAATTCTATAATTCAGGTGGATGGGGGGAGGGGGTCATTCAACTCATTCCCATGAATAAAAGTGCACTAGTATTTAGCAGGTTTTATTACCAGTAGCGATCATGCTCATTCTGCTTAGAAGGAGCCGGTGGAAGATAGATTTTGTCAACAATGATCTCAGGTTGATGAACTTGTGCTTTCTCTGCATACTCTTCCTTTGCCGAATTCAAGACAGACTCAACCAATTGCACGTCTTCTTTACGACAGCGCAGCAACACAGATGGCTCTTTCAGCCTCAACAAACTCTGCAATGGAGGAAATACAGAATTTTGAACAATAGCAGATGAACTTTTATTTGACAGTGTTATGCCTAAAGAGATTCAGCGATGTATATATGGAGTAAATAAGAAGAATATCCCAATCCGATCTAAAATGACATATAATATGCAATCACGTACAAATTTGAATATGAAAACTGCACAAAAAGAAGGCAGAAGGTTGAAATGTCCATAAAATCATATTCTCCACCTTGTAAATGCTCCCCAGGGGTCTTTCCTGCATTGTGCATTGTGCTCGTGCCTCATGTGCACAGCTTCCAAAAATTCTTTCGACAAGGTAAAATACTAGTACAAGGAAAATCAATTCTAAGGCTGGACAGCCAAATAACTAGTAGCCTTTAGAGTTTAGATACAAATGTATGCAGTTTACTGAGAAATAATGTATAATGCAGAATATGCTGAACTATGAGATGCAAATGACAGGTATATACAATATCAAGATTCAGTTTGCCCAACCTGAACAATTAGATTCTTCAGGAGATTTTTATAGTTTTTCTGATCACTGCTAACACTCAGAAGTTCCTTAGATGCACCGTCCTTCATGGAATTGACCAGATCATCCTGAGCTTGGAGAACCTTGATTCGAGAAGCATTCAGTTGCATTGAGTACTCACTACAACAGCCACGATATAAAAATTTAATCAGATGACATCCAAAATATATCAAACCATTGTCCTCACATCAGCCTTGATAACAATGAGCCTCCGCCAAAACATTTAAAGGTTAGATACCTACAAGGGCTATTGACCATTCTCACTTCAAGACTAGTAAAAAGTTATAATGATGAGCAAGAGAATTAGCTTTGGGATTTTTTAGGAGAAGCAAGATTCCAGTCAAGATCTCCCAATAGAATCGGAGAGCAAAAAATTATTCAGAGAACCAACACATTAACATCAGATTATCAATGTAGATATGCCTACTCCAGAGTATGGAAATAACATTTAAAACCAAACAAGTTAACTAAACAATCTCGTTTATATTTCAGCTTCAAACAATCACATAGCAAAAAACAAACCAAGTGCTGACAAATTCAAATGAAACCATAAATCTCACATCTTCTTGCGAACTTGAACTTGTTTTTCCTTGCGCTCGTACTCTTGTCTGATCTTCTTCTTCTCAGCCTCCACCAATTGCAGCTTCTCGATATTGAATTCCTAAAACAGAAAGACGATCCATCAAATCAACAAAACTCCTCATAGAAAAAACCCTAGAAAGCGAAAAATCCTAAATCAGAATGTGTCGGAGCTCCGATCAGGCCGTACTTCTTCGGCGGAGACGGAGATCTCGTTGGCCTTCTCCTCCGCCTCCTGGCGGATGAACCGGACCATCTGCTGGATCTGCCTGGAAACTTCGGAGTCGTTCATCTTGGGATCGGGGTCGGGCTACGATGAATCAGGTAGCTGCCTTTACTTTTCTGGAGAGGTCGAAACGGAACGAGAGAAGATTTTTTCAAATCACGTCCACGAATCACGATCGCAGGAGAGAGAAAGTGTTACTATCTTTTTCCCTTCGGATAAATTGTTTCCTTCCTTTTGAAGTCGCATCAGCGTTTTCGTTTCTTGATGTTCATTTCTCTTTTTGTATGCAAAACTATTATTAATAAATCATGATTGTATTGTGCTCTTAAGCATGGCGAAATATAGTTACATGTATTGGCCTCTATTTCGGATCGTATCAGATCGGATAAAAAAATCATAGTAAAAGTTGACGCAATTTAAATTATGAAACTGTCTTACGTAAATTACTTGGAAGATGAATGGACGATGAAATTGCCCTAATCAAATGAGAAATTACAAATGATTAATCAACATCAAATTACAGCTCAACAATTATGTTCAAAGAACTATTACTGGACCTCTTTAATTGTACTTAACTTGTTCCTAATCTGTATTTCTTTTCTCAAAGTGGTCTAATATAATGGCCAAATATATTATTTTGTTGGAAGTCAAGTCATAATCGGTAGAGTGGATTAGAACACTTCATCGTGATTGAGCTTCAAAAAAATAATTCTATTAAGTATGCCGATTCTCATTTGATCATACTACTATAAACCCACTTCGATATAGTCAGCTGAGTTGACTGTATACTGCCAAAATTTACTTTAGAAAATTATATGTGCAATTCAAATCATAATAACAAAAAGTGAAGGTTATTATGCCCAACTCCGTATGGGGTGTGGTTGACCCAAATTAGAAAAAAATACAAATTTATGCCCACCTCCACTAATTCAATACGTGCTTAAATATTGAAGATTAATAAGTAAGTGTTTCCCCTTCCAAATATAAAAAAATCTAGAAATAAGTAACAATAATTTCTTTACCCAATTTCATAAAAGAATTATTTGAATTTATTCCGTTTAGGTAACTTTCTGAAGTTCTATACACACATTTTTTATTTATTCAACTTTATATTTATTAGAGCATGTACAATGGCGGCTCGCGCCCGTCAATGCCCTTGGCCGCCTGTCGTTGCAGGGCAGGGAGCTGTCGGCTCGAGCCCTCGCAATGGCTCCCTGCCCGCGCCCCTCCTCCACGCGCAAGTGTCATGCACGCGCGGGCCGCGCCCAATCGCATCGTGCGTGTGCGACACGAGCCAGGCGTGCGACTGTGCGTCAATTTTGACGCGTAAAATAATTTTTTTAATTCGTTTTTAATTAAGAAAATGAAATTTTATTTAATAAAAATCAAAATTCAATTTTCTAATTTTATAGAAAATCAAAAATTGGTTTTTTTATAGCAATTTTTATCTATGTTGGAAGATCATATTTATAAACCCTTCCAACACATTCTCTTTTGATGTATTTTCGATGTGAGATAAATGTGGGGTATAAATAGATATGAGTAAAGTGTAGGATTTGTTAAATTTTCGATGCGAGATGACTTAATCACTTACACCACACTCCCTTTTTATCTATATAATAATTTTTATTCCCTTAATTACAAAATGGATTGTTTGTCTAGTGGTAAAATTCTTATGAAACTAATAGGTCTTGGGTTCGAAACTCAACACCACTAATTATTTTTTTTGAAGTTCTTTTCTTTATTTTCCGTAATATTATTAATTTTGTGATTTTCCGTAATATTATTAATTTTGTGAAATGGAAATCGAATTTAAATTTTGATATTGAAAATGATATGAATTTATGAAATAATTTTAAAAATAAGAGATGACTAGTGTAAGGGAAAGTTAAGGCTCGACCGCTGTTGCATGGAGTAAAATTTTAAGAGAAAAGTTGTTGTGGAGCCCATGAATAGTGTAAGAGAAATGGTAAGACTCAGCCGCCGATGTGGATGTTCTTAATTCATCGAAAACTACTTTCCATTTAAGCTAATTCAAACAAACTTACTGCAACGCTGTACTTCCAAAATTCAATTGCTTTAGTAGCACAGCTATTCCATAAGCAAGAATACACTAGTATTATTTATTTTGATTTCGTTTTCAATGTGATTTGCGCAATTGTTGTGGGACACAAGATAAGATTTAAAATTCTTTACCACTACTAAAAAGATATTAACGAATAATTAAATACTTAATCTATTTATCAAGCAACTCACAGCTCCATCAACTTGATGGTCTCCCAAAAGACGGCTCGATATGAGTAATAATATAAATATCATGTGCAACTTGATTGACAATTTGGCACATTGAATAATATCTAAAGTCCACATACAACGAACCATAAGCTAAAAAACAAAAGGAAGCATTAGAGTAATGTTCCATCTTCCAAAATTAATTTCTACTTAATTATAATTTTAGTGGAAACAAATAATAATCATGCTAAATTAAAGTAACATATATATATGCCAAAATATAAACATAAAAACATTAAAAGACATGGACAGGTATGTTGAATTATCTATCTAGATCTAGTGCACGCTCGATTAATATATTACGAAACATGATAAATAATACCCCAATACCTCTAAGTAAATGAATGGTCACATGCTTGAAATTCTACACTTTCTCATCATATTTTGATCATAAATTGCAGGTTCATTGATCATCCCCCTTGGGATGGCCTAATTAATGAAACAAGAGACTTCACATCTGAAGATTATTGAATCAAACCATCTTTCTAGATCAATTTTCTTACACATTATGAGTAATAATTGCAGAAGTAGCTAAAAAAGTAAACAAGAATTAATTGATAATTAGAAATAACACAATATTTACATGAATTTTTTGAAAATTAATTACAACTAGATCGTTTTATTATCAAAATAACTTGATGAAAGTTGTGTAATATTAGAATTAAAATGTGACAATTTCCATGATGGAATAACATGAAATTAATGTGATAACTCACAATTTTGACCAAATGTAGTATAGACCAATAAAACGGATTGGCATTTGACTCCTCTTCTCCCAGCAGCTGCAGCCGTCTTTGGACACGGTCTTCCCCCCTTTTAAATATTTCACACTCATTCAGTGCTTCTATTTTTTCTGTTTCAGTCAAACTGCTAAACGCGTTCAACTCTTCCAACTTATAGACACAATGTTGTTCTTATTTAATATCTTAGTTGCATCGCAACAATTATTCGTTCCTCCCCCACTTTCCTAGCTACTTCTTCTCTCTCATCACACTGTATAAAATCTCTCTCATCCTCTCCGACCTCCAACAGCAACGCATCAAATCAACTCAAGCTTATCCAAACCCTCAAATTTTCCGATCTCCGACATGGTTTCCGACAACCTTAAAAACGACGGCGGCAAACCTATAAAGATCCGAGAAGTGTGGTCCGACAACCTGGAATCCGAATTCGAGCTCATCTCCGACCTAATCGATCAATACCCTTTCATTTCCATGGACACGGAGTTCCCCGGCGTCATCTTCAAGCCCGCGCCGCCGCCTCACTCCACTCGGAACCGCCGCGGGCCGCGGCGGCCCTCCTCGGCAGACCACTACCATCTGCTGAAGTCTAACGTGGACGCCCTGAACCTCATCCAGCTCGGCATCACGCTCTCCGACGCCGCAGGTAACCTCCCCGACCTCGGCGACGGCGAGCGCTTCATCTGGCAGTTCAACTTCGCGGACTTCGACGCGGCGCGTGACCCCCACGCGCCGGATTCGATCGAGCTGCTGCGGGCCCACGGGATCGACTTCGAGCGGAACCGGACCGACGGGATCGACTCAGCCCGGTTCGCAGAGCTGATGATGAGCTCCGGCCTGGTCTGCAACGACGCCGTCAGCTGGGTCACGTTCCACAGCGCGTACGACTTCGGGTACCTGATGAAGGTCCTCACGCGCCGCCCGCTTCCCGCCAGGCTCGGCGAGTTCACGGCGGCGCTCAGGGCGTTCTTCGGAAGCAACGTGTACGACATCAAGTACCTGATGCGGTTCTGCGATAGCCTCTACGGCGGTCTAGACCGGGTGGCCCGGGCGCTGGACGTGGACCGGGTGGTCGGGAAGTGCCATCAGGCCGGTTCGGACAGTCTGCTGACGTGGCACGCCTTTCAGAGGATGAGGGATTTGTATTTCGTGGAGCGGCAGCACGAGAAGTATGCCGGGGTGCTATACGGATTAGAAGTGTATTGATTAATTAGAATAAATAATTCCTGATTTAATTAGGACGATCTTGGAAATTGTTGATATTTAATCAATAATTCAATTTATTCTTTTTAAGAAAATATGTGTCACTTGTTTTATAAAATATGCATATAATGTTGAGAAGTAAAGTCAAAGATGGAGGTACTACACTACTAGTTCAATTAATACATGTGAGAATACGATCCCAATTTGCTTAGGAGTCTTTGACTATTGCGTAAAGCTACGAGTATTCTTACCTAAAACGCAATACATGACTATTAGGCCACATCTTACATCTCTTTATATATATCTTGCGATAGAAATCTAAATTTTTGAGCCAAACATCGAAAGTAATTTCATTATGAGAAATTTCACTAAAACATAAAGCTTGAGATGGCCATGAATTCTTAAAGTATGACTTCTATGTTACAACTTTATGTTTTATACTTTATATGTCCACGAAAAATAGTCATATTTTTAAATTGTCTGGTTTGTCTACCAAAAATAATCTCATTCTATTTATAAAAATTTCTCACAACACAATATTCCTAAACACTAATCTATTTACAATTGTGCATTAAAATTTATGTCGTCCACAAATGAGACTATTTTTCGTGGACGAAAGAGTATAATACTTTCATTTATGTAATGTATGTAATTTGTTGTGGATCATTCCACATATATTTGTCTATATTCACGGTAAGACGTTTTTCTTGACATATTTTTGTGCTACATATATCATTTTTTTATTAAGTTATTGTATTAAATGTGTTACAAAAATAAGCCCAATTTAAATACGAAAGCAAGAAAATACACGAGAATTGGTTATTCAATTCGTCCTTACGAGACCACATTTGAAGAAGCTACCAACCAATAATTTTTTCACTAGAGAATTTTCGATGAAAATACAATAAAAGTGGAATATATATAAGAAAAAGAAAAAAAAACTCTAATAAGCATAGTAGGTAATTTTATCTTTATCAAACTCCATATCTATCCAAATAATATTTTAATTATATTTTCGATGAAAATACAATAAAAGGGGACTACATATATGAAAAGCAAAAAAAAAAAAAAAAAACTCTAATAAACATCATATCTAATTTTATATTTATCAAACTCCATATGAGAACAAAATGATATTATAAATAATTAAAATATATATAACTGCATATTAGTGTTCAAGTAGGGGTCCCTAAATTGGGTAAAATTAGGAACCCCTTAGCCCTCCACAAAATTACAAATAAAAGAAATTAAGTTGGACGAAATTAATGAGCAAAACTCCACAATGTTGCATCAAGCTGCAAATTACAAAGTTTCCGGTGAATGTGTGCATAGTTACAGCAAAAAGTTAAAAGCAAACAGAAAACAAGAAAAATACTAGTATTATGCATTCTTATATTATTTCGAATTTCATTTCATCACATTTTTACACCTATAGTAATAACGCTTATAATCTTGATTTTCACGGCGCCGATGGCATTGAATTCCACCTCCTTCCTACCTCCTCCGCCACAAAATGGCGATCGATTTTGCTGTCAAATTCAATTAGTTTCCACTCTATTAATTAAATTTTCAACTCCACATGTGAAATTTAATGTGTTATCACATGGCCACCCCACCTCCACGTGCCCCCACACATATCTAATGTCTTCACATGGACCACGGCGGCGCCTCCTCCTTCCCGCCGCCGCCGCCTCCTTTCCATATCTCGACGAACGCTCGGACGATGACCTCGTGGTGGCGCGGCGAATTGAGCTTGAGAAAGCAGTCGAGGAGCTGCTGCAGATCGTTCCTTGAGTAGATTTTTTTCTCGCGGATCATCTGAAGCATGGACTGCCGGAAATCTTGATATGGGTCGTCGGAATCTTTGACGACGGCGACGCTGTTGTGGATTTTGGGGCAGGAGCCGAGGGTTTCGGAGAATACGGTGTGGCGTCGGGGGGAGGCGTCGGCGGTTAGGGAGAAGGTGGAGGAGGACCAGCCATCGTCTTCGGCGGCGGACTTGCCTCGGTGGCTCTCGGAGGAAGTGGCGGAGGAGGAGGGGAGGAGGGTGGATTTTTGATCGGAGAATGAGGATTTGGGTTTGGTTTGTGGCTCGATGATGTCTGCTGGCTTTAGGCGGCAGCCGCAGCCGCCATTTGCGGTGAAAATGCTCTTCAGTTTGTGTATCTTGTTGGAAGACATGTGTGCGGCGGCGATTTGGTGGTTGTTTTGTGGTATATATGAGGAAGCCTTGGCTTGGCTAAGAGATTTTTAAGTTTTGTAGTGAAGGCGTAGATTGAATAGGGTGGATTTAAGTTGGGATTTAAGAAATTTCTTTGTCATTGCTTCAGTTAGAATTATTTGATATGATGGAATCTTCGTTTCATTCTTTACAAAAATTTTTTTGTAGAAATCGTCATTTAATTTGGAATTAATATTTCTATTAGATTAGAAATAGTTATTCCTCTCCAATTTATTGTATTAGTCATTCATTTTCTAATTTTATTTCTTTACTATCTTCATTTCCATTCCACCCTCGTTTCATTCCATGATACCAAACATGCTCTTATTGTTTAAAATATATTAATGGCATCTTGTCCCTTAAGAAAATTATTAATTTTATTTCATAAACGTAAGATATCAATTTAGAACATCAACATTATATATATAGACGGAGATAGGATAAAAACTTTTTTTCTATTGAAAATAATATGTACCGTTGGTTTTTATATGATGTATGATTGTCATTGAAGAAACATTACTAAGATCATCCATTCAATTAGGATCAACAATGCATATTGATCTTTAATTATTGTGGACTGAAAGATAATTTTCAATCTTTTGCCCTTTTGTGAAACCTGTCGTTACCTCCATTAAATTAGCATCAGATTTCCCAATGTTCTGTTGTATTTCTATATTATTGTAGATAAGAAGTAAATTTAGTTAATTGTTGATATACTTTAGCTGTTGATAGAATTTATTTATTGATAAGATTTATTTTTTAAAATTTGAGTCTAGTTCGGAGTCTTCATTAAACTCTATATAAAGAGTCGAGTGTAGTAGAGTAAATCAATCCAAATCAATACAATATAGTCCTTAAATTCTCCAACGCTATTCAATTTAATGTTTATTTTCCGCATTTCGATAGTATTTTTCTAACAATGCGTATATATACCTTTCGATTGTGCACATTTTAGATAGTGAAACACCGAAGTAATAAAAAGCATTAACGAATAAATAATGTGATATCCAAAAGGCATGCTTTAATTTCAAACCAAATTAATCATAACCAACCTTTTTTAGTACACCTGATTATTGATTTGGTCATGGGTTAACATTTCTCCTCCAACTGCAATTATTATCCATAACTACCATGTCCACTTATTAAGAAGAATTATGGAGCTATATTAATAGTTATGTTGTGATAAATTGATGTAGAGCACATTGATAAGATTTGAGCAGTACAATGTTTTAATCTTAAAATTGTTTGCTCCACCAACTAAGTCGCTTTTAGAGAGTAAGGACAAGGGACATTGACATGACGATATTTTTTCTGTTTGAAGTTTTGTAATTTTAATATTAAAATATGTTGGATATTTTAGTGTAATTGAATTAATTCAATTGACCAATATCGTCATAATAAGACATCATATAAGTTTGGAGGTGCAGAGTGCACTCTTATTTGAATTTATTATGATCTTAG
Source organism: Monilaria moniliformis (assembly GCA_034509125.1). Lineage (NCBI taxonomy): Eukaryota > Viridiplantae > Streptophyta > Magnoliopsida > Caryophyllales > Aizoaceae > Monilaria > Monilaria moniliformis. The sequence continues at coordinate 12,814 of JAYDZE010498886.1, forward strand.
GGGCGAAACCCCTAAGGAACGGGGTCCGGGGGCAGCGCCCCCGGTAGTGGGGTCCAAGGGGCGGCAGCCCCTGGCAGGGTCCAAGGGGCAGAGCCCCTGGCTGACAATTTGTGAAAGTAGTAAATAACTATCATATAGGCCGTTATCGGGGAAAACCCCTGGTTCAGTCTGTCTGGTCACAGGCACTGGTTCCTCAAATATATCACATACACATATTTACAAATCTCTGAATTGTATACGATCGAATAGTTTGATAGAACCGCCATTGGTCACAGGCTCTGATTCCTCAAATATATCACATACACATATTTACAAATCTCTGAATTGTATACGATCGAATAGTTTGATAGAGCCGCCAAATTGATTTATCTGAAAATGACTACACGTCTTTCAGAGAATTCAGTGATTTGTTCGTTTATAGTAATATCCCCAGCAAAATATATTCATGCTCTTCCTTAAAAATAGCCAATTGTCGTTGTTATGGATGTATAAAATTATCTAGTGAGATCAATACTCGAAATTAACAAAATTAATTAGCTCTTAAACAGAACCGTCTGAAATAGTTGGAACTATCTATTCTTCTTTTATGTAGAAAATTTGAGATCCCAGCCACAAAAATAGAACTTCGGACTTCCTACACGTTACCTAACACTTTATTTCATTATAAATGATAACGTTGAAATTTTAACAAATATGAATGTTATTAAATGATAAGTGTCCTTTTCCATCAATTAAACCAAAAAAAGAAAAAAGAAGAGAGATCATACAAGCTCAAAGATAATCAAAATAGATCTCAACAACATTGGATCTTCTGGCGTCAAAATTAATGACTAGAAAAGTCAAAATTCTCATAAAAATTTAATGATTTTTTTGAAAAACCATATATATAGTAAACTACAAATTACATGTATAGTTCCATTTATTTATTTATTTATTTATTTTAATTACAACTCAGACAAAGCTGAGTTAACGCAAACACTCAATCTGGAGTGAAAACGTTTTACCAACTAAGATGCACTTCAAGTTAATAAAGTCGAGGTGACTCGAACTCTAGATGTGACCTACCAACTAAGATGCACTTCAAGTTAATAAAGTCGAGGTGACTCGAACTCCCAATTTATTGGTTGTAAGACGCACTTCAAGTAATTAACACCCGAGGTGACTAAGATGCACTTCAATTAATACACTTAAGGTGACTTGAACTCACTACCTATTGGTTGTAAGACGCACATCAGGTAATACACTCGAGATGACTCGAACTCTTGACTTATTGGTAATAAGACACACTTCAAGTAATTAACACCCGAGGTGACTCAAACTCCCGAAACGTCTTACCAACTAAAACACACTTCAAATAATACCCTATGAGACGAGATTCTACGATTGAAATAATACTTTATTTTATATAGGTTCTAATTAAGTATACAAACTATATTCAACAGTCACTTGCAAAATTTTACTGACCAAAGGTGGAGAATCAGAACCAACTTCAGCTCTCGATGAAAACACTACAACAAATGAAGAGTAATAAAAAGACAAGCAACTTGCGCTTGCGCTACAAAATTCAATTAACCATAATTTATCCGAATAAACTTTCCCAAAATCGTGCCATTTTATGTACAATTTTTTTACCCGATTTCAGACTTCAAATTAACCTCATAGTTTTTTTCAACTCCCAATTACCAAAATTGTTGGAAAACTAATTATGCAGAAAAAAACACATACACACAACCTAAAATAAACAATACTTACTTTATATATTCAATTTAAATAACAATGATCAATGTTATATTCGAAACAAGTCCACATAAATTCCTTCATCCATCTCAAAATTCTCGAAGAAAAACACTTGTTTGAGGATTTTTGTAGAGGACAAGGAGCCCCGATATTTCCGCATAGAATCGCCATCCGTCTCAATAGAGGGTTGCCTGCATTGTTCCTAGGCCGTACGCTCGGTGCGCCACTCGACACGGTAGATGATACGACTTTCCGATATCTGAATAATGTATATTTTGATTGTGACTATTCTTCATCTTCTTTTCTGAAAATTCGACTTACAACTTTCAGATCTCTCAACGAAATATATTTTGATTGTGACGATTCCCCAACTTTATCTTCAAGTATTTGATTTCTTGAGATGGAGATTGGGCTCTCCATGGCACCTGACCTCGAACTAGTGTAATTGAGGTTCAGTAATATTTTAGGCAATTTTTTACTTTTATCGTTGTATAAATATAATTTGGTTGATGATATAATTAAATATTTATAGCTAATAGATTTGTGATTAGAGTAAGAATTGAAAGTCCAAGTGATCTTTGGAGAAGATGTGTGTAGTTATCTACAAGTAGTGGCAGACCCCCGATCGTCAGGGGGCTTAATTTTCTTTTAGGGTTGGCCGGAAACACTAAGGCCGCCTACGATCTGCAGTTTTTTTTTTTTTAAGAAGAAGAAGATCATTTTGGGATCCGCTATTAATAATATGAATGATCCACCTATCCCAAAAATATGTTATGAATCTGTCAATGTCTACACGGAAAATACACTTTGGAGTTTTATCTCACTTTTTTGAATATTCTTATATTCGAATCATTAACTTGTACCTCAAGTTAGTTTTTGTCTCTCAAGTACCAGGTAGTTCATTATTTCATTATCATAACATGAAGGTATTGTGTGCTTTAATTAATTTATTTTTATTTAAAAAATATATGTAGAAATAATTGTTTAACAATAAGTATTTTTAACGAATTATTATAAGGGTCATGATTTTAAGACATAATGTCTTTACCATAATAGGGTTTAATTAGTAATTTTGTATAATTTTCTATTTTTAATTAATTTTGAAATTTATAATACTTTG
>JAYDZE010499108.1:0-15663 GCA_034509125.1 Monilaria moniliformis
GACATGCAGACGCTACTGGACCAAAGGCGGCGCCTTGCGCAGCGTCCCCATTGGCGGCGGCTGCCGGAAAAACAAGAAAACGAGGCCCTCCCCGCCGCTCTCCGGCGACTCCAACGGATCCTCATCGGACATCGCCGGCGGATTGAAATTCTTCCAGGGAGTCGCACCAGCTATGGACTTTCAGCTCAATTTTCCCGGCCTTCACTCCTCCCCCACCACCTCTCTACTTAACCAGTTCTCTGGTTTAGGCGATTCCTCAAACATCTCCGCTGCTATCTCTTCAAACCCTTGTTACAGCTTGGATCTTTCTGCAACCAACTCTCCATTAATTGGATTCGATCTCTCTGGAAACAACCCTCCTCCAAATCAAGAATTGGGGTTTAGAAGCAGCCTCGCGTCATCCATGGAATCACTCAGCTGTATCAACCAAGACCTTCACTGGAAGCTACAGAAACAAAGATTAGCAATGCTTCTACCAGGCGACAACCAAAAAACCAGCAATTCCGTCAAACCGCAGCCCATCCAGTTTCAGGACCTGGAGATTCCGTCAAAGCAAGATTCTTGCGGAATCAAAGCGCCGAGAAAAGATGATGGTGGTGCGGGTGGAAATCTTTCAACGGAATGGTTTTTTGATACTTCTTATGGTGTAAATGCAGCGACGAGTAACAGCATTAATGGTGATAACGGAAGCGGCTGGAGCACTGGCATTCAGGCATGGAGTGATCTATCACATTATTCTTCAATTCCTTAAAGTTGTTGTTAATGGGACAAATGTGTGTTTAGGGTTTTATGACGATGAATTTTTTTTTCCTAGTCTGGTGAACTTGTTGATTCCATGTTCAGATCAAGATGTGATCTTTTCATTGTGTTGTTTTTTTATTTTTGCCTTTCTTTTTAATTAATTTGGTGCAGATTATCGGACCAAGAAATTCAAACAAAATTGCAACAGCTAAAGTAGCTTTTAGCACCCTTTTTCAGTTTCTTTTCGTGATTATGATGATGAGTTCAACTTCGCAATGATTAGGAAATGGTATTTTTGTTGTTTAGTGTATTTTGATTTTGCATGTGTATGCATACATGTATACTGCCTCGGTAAATTAATTATACATTTTGCACTTCACCATTTCAAATTTGCATAAATTTGCCTTTCGGAATGCAATGTATATGATTTTGATTTCTCACCAAATTCGGCTTTGTTTTCTTGCACTTGTTCAAACAAAAAATGTTAGAAATGTAGCGCACTTGCGATGATCATGTAGCCCAAGGAATGTTTTCACAAAATTAATTAGGTTTTCAGGAGCAGTTTTTCTCCGAAATCCAAGGTAGCAAAATGTCAAGAGAGCTAACGTTAATATGTGATAAAATACTAAATCTCAAACAGTTTAGATGACCAAACGTATATTAATTAATTAGACTTTGTGATCATTTTCATAGATTTTAAAAGTGTTTGTCCTTAAGTTAAAAAAATAAAAGTGTTTGTCCTGTATGAAATTAGATTTAGAGGTCTGAGTATTCATATGTATGTATATTAATGCATTGTGTATTGTGTTGAAAGATGTTATTGGGATTGATGATCTGTTATGGACCATTATTAAATGAATAATAATGGCATATTTTTAATTTGTTTCATGTTATCTCAGTGTTCAGAAAGTCTTCTTCTTCTTCTAGACTGATACACTGTCTCCCTCATATCAGGTAACTGGGTTCCAGACTTTGGTATCAGCTACTGACAATATATACCAGCAGTAGCTCATAAAGGGACCCTTCTTTATGTATGCCTAAACACACATACATATATATATATATACTGTTTCTGTAAAGCCTATACATGGGCCTAATCGCCGCTACACCCTCTTTCACACACTACACGCACTGCCAACCTAGGGTTTGAGTTCCAACAATAATAATTAGTTAGCAGGAGTGGTGCTTCGGAGGTGTGTCTAAAAAAGCGGTGGCGATTAGAAACTTAATTTATTTGACCTCGTCTTTTATTGCAGATGATAATTAATAAACTTGAACTGTTACGCGACATTTTTTATCCTTAAACTTGATACTACTATACATCCAATCCCAATTTCTTGAGGGAGAGAGAGGGAGAGAGAGAGGGGTTGTGTCCTTGTTGGAAAAAACCTAGATGATGTTGGACACTGAGCCTGCTTTCTTCCCATACCTTTGAATCCTCCATGCTGGTTTGTCATTTTTTGAGTATTGCAAATTTGCAACGGGGGCTTGTACAACGTTCTTTTTAGTACACACGGTAATTAATTGGGTATTTGTGATGCAATCGGAAGTGAAATTAAATAATTAATATTATAATAAGTAGAAAACAAATTATATATCCTGATCCTTCATCTTTTAGAGAACAGCAAACAATAAATAATGTTAATTAATAAGATCGAGAGGAAGTTACTTTTCTCTGATTTATTTATTAATTGAACCAACAATTTAGGTGTCGGCAAAGATATGCAGTTGCTAGAATTTTTATTAAGTTGGATCTCTAAGTTTTCTTTCCAAAACCAATTAAAATAATAATCAAGAACATCATAAGACGGCAATACTAGGTAAATTATCTTAATGATATTTGCTTCTTGGAACTGCTTTAACAAATTGGTGTTTGATGTTCATTCTCTGAATGTAACTTTTCAGCAAAAAGGGAAGTAAATAAAGTTGTCACATTGTCAACAAATAATCATCATTAAACAACCAAATTTGTCTTTTGCTTTCTGCAGCAATTCTAAAGAAACCAGATGTTTAATCAACCGTATTTCACTTTAAAATTACCAAAATTCTCATCAAGAAAAAGGTCAGATTAGAATACTATTCATCACAAGAGCTCAAGAATGGCATAGCTGCAAGTTTGTTTTATACCTTTGAGGATCATAATTATGGCGACATATGTATTTATTTAATGTGGACGTATGCGTAACTTCTTTTCATTCCTTGCATGCTTTTCTCCTTTTCTGTTGTTACCAACTTTTGTTTCCTTATGAAATAATTGCACAGCTCAATATTTTTTCCAAGAAAAACAATTTCCCAAGCCAAAAACTTATGTGGTGGAGCTGAGGTTTGGGGAGGAAGAAGACAGCGTGAGTAACGTGATATAGACCAACATTGTGAAATGCCCTTTTCCTTCAACTGTCAGTTTTACGCACACCATGCAAGAATATCATGAACCATCACAACTAATTATTGAAAATAGATTGATACACCACATATATCTAAGTGTATTTTAACTATATTTTTTTACTTATTCTAGCAAAATGATATATACATACACCGCACATATATAAAAATTATAGATTCAAACACAAAGAATCTTAGATATAAAACAATTCTTATGGTATATATATATAACATATATATATATATATATATAAGAAGAGGTCCAAATTTTAATTTTTTTATTGTGAGAACAAATAACCATTTTTAGTCATTCGATTGCGAAGATTTATAATGGATGCATGTTCATATATAACATATATATATATATATATGGGTAGAGGTCCAAATAAAAATCCATTTTTATTGTGACTACATACGATGTAATGTTCTCATGATGCAAATATTTTTATATATTATGTGCAAATTCTTTGTAAGTTAAATGAAGTATTCTCACATTTTCACGATAAAAAAGTTCAACAAAAGAATAAGATAGTACTAAATATAGTGCCTTCGGAGACATCAAAGGACGACCCTTATACATAAGCAAAGAGATTTGAGGTCCAAATCACACCGTTCACTCACCCTCAAGTAAAAATAAGGATAGTAGTAAGTATTAGATTAGCATAGGCTGTGTGTGCAACAAAGATGTAATTATATAAGTATATGGTATATTTGACAAGTAATAAATGAAACACAAGTAAAAAAAATATTAGCATTATTTTTTTGTGCTTTTTGATTTTATTTTTTTTTCATTTTTTTGGGGGTGGGGGTAAATGACTCATTGTCATTCAAATCTTGGAATAATTTTTTTTTATATTCTTGGCATTATGTCTTAAGAAGTTCAATATTTTTATGCAAAATTTAATCTAGCCAGATAGGAATTTTAGCCTCGAAATCATGATAATGCAGTTGGAAAATACATGAACCAAGCGTTTGGTGAGAATCCAGCGAGAAATCCGCCGATAAAGACATCCATAAAGTGATGTTTAAAATAGAAGACAAGCAAGCAAAAAAAGGATTCCTTATTTTTGTGATTTAGGTCTGTCGACAAATTTTACCAAAGTTTTGTAAATTAATTTATTTGCTTGACACTAATTGAAATCTTTGAAGGGATGAAATTAAATAGCCATAAATCAAGTTTTGGTGATGAGAATCCAACACCAACTCATCGATACAAATATTTGTATAATGATCGATATTTGGCTGGTAATATTGATAAATTAAATGAATCACAAACTAGCAAACCTAATCTAGATTATTTTGCGATTTTCGCCTTGGATAATGTTTGCACTTGTTAAATCAACTTTCTCCTTGACACTTTATGAACTTAATATTAATTGTCATGCATACCCTCGAAAAAATAATACATGAAATTCCAAACTTTTGTGAGAATCGACTGCACAAACTAGCAAAACATATTTTCGTTTATCTTATGTTTTTGGTAAGTTTCTTTTACTTTGTCGTTCACTGCGAACTTTTAATTCGATATGTATTTTCTTTTTGACAGTTTAAAATTAATTATCCTATCATGAAAAGTAATCCCATAAAGAAATTCATTCTAAATTTTATCGAAGAATATTTGAACCAAACGTTTGGTGTGAGTCCGGCGAAAAATCAGCCCATAAAGACGTTTGGGGTGTATTGCTAAAAGGAAACATATTATTCTAAAAAACAAAGACAGGTATTTGCATTAATTTTGTGCTTTTTGTTTGTTCCTCATTCACCTTCTCAATGAAAAGATGAATCAACTCAATCATATTCTTAATTAGATGAATTATAGTTAATTGAGGTTGAGTTTTGTTTGAATTAGTTATGTTTTGCGTACGTCCCCAATAAATATAATAAAATCAATTTTTTTTCTAAAATTGGTAGTTTTTAAAAAAAGCGTGAAAGAGGGAACACAAAATATAATTAATCTTTCTTAAATATTATATATTAATGTGATGTTTTATTCTCTCAAAATAATTAAACTATTATTTTTATTTATCAACTCTACCTAACTTCTATATATACACACACACATTTAATAATTGCATAAAAATTTGTCAGTTATTTAAAAAAATAGTTTATTTCAATTTTTTCGTGATATGGTTATATATTTCATATTAGTTGCCTTCTGATATATATATTAAATAAATAATAAAGTATAGAATACTTTTCAATTTACCCTATGCTATTATGGTATGTAATTTAATTTAAATTTGTACAATTTAACTTAGTTCAATAATTATTATCGTGTATGGTGTATCGACGGATGAATCTAGTTATATTTTAATTCAAAAAGAGTATGGGGTGGAATTTTTTATGAGAAATAGGTATATACGATAGCCATCTTTAAGAAATTTGATGTTTTAGCATTTCAGCCTTTTGAAATTGGGCCCCACTAAAAAATTACTAAATTGGGCCTAAGATTCCTCCAACAAAAGGGCCTACACAAGCGGCCCAAGCCCAACAATCACCATATTTATACTTCACAGCCTCACCAGCCGAAGCCAAAACCCTAGCAATTTTCGTTGACATCTAAGATAGGGTTTTCACTTTCGCTTCTCATACACAATCAGCACAATGCAAAATTCGTCGGCCGAAAGCGGCGCCGCGGCCTCCACTACCACTGCCATGGATGTCGAAGCCCCAGCCGCTCCGTCGCGGAAGCCGCCGGTCCTGTTCGCTCAAAAACCGAACTTCCGGCCGCTCAAGGCGCACGAAATCTCCAACGGACAGATCCAGTTCCGAAAAATCTCCGTCCCGCCGCACCGATATACTCCGCTGAAAAAAGCGTGGCTGGAAATCTACACTCCGATCTACGAGGAGATGAAAATCGATATCCGGATGAATCTCAAGGCGCGCAGGGTCGAGCTCAAGACCCGAACCGACACCCCCGATGTGAGCAACCTGCAGAAGTGCGCCGACTTTGTGCACGCCTTCATGCTCGGCTTCGATGTCATCGACGCTGTGGCTTTGCTTCGGATGGATGAGCTGTTCGTCGAATCGTTCGAGATCAAGGATGTGAAGACGTTGAAAGGCGAGCACTTGTCGCGAGCTATCGGGCGGCTGAGCGGAAAGGGGGGAAAGACGAAATTCGCGATTGAGAACTCGACGAGGACGAGGATTGTGATTGCCGATTCGAAGATTCATATGCTTGGGTCGTTTGCTAATATTAAGGTCGCCAGGGACTCGCTTTGTAGTCTAATTTTGGGTTCCCCTGCTGCTAAAGTGTATTCCAAGCTAAGAGCAGTGACCGCTCGCCTCGCCGAAAGGTTTTGATTACGTTTTTTTTTTTAATGTTTGCTGTGAAATAGGAGCTCTTATATATTACAGTGTGCTACACTGAAGTTTTGGGCATTTATCGATATGATCACTTGATGTGGAAAAGACACTAGTATAATTTTACTTGGTACAATGCTGCTGATGCTGTTACTTGTTAGTGGTGATTTTGTATTTTTACATGACGTGAATTAATATCTGATTTCTTGTTTGGCGATTTTTGTGCCAATGTATGACTATTAATCCAAAATTTAGCATGACAAATATATGCTTCTGATTGGTCACAGCTGCAAGATATTACTATACTGTCTCTGGTTTTCACACATAAATGTGTCTTGCTTCCCCAGATAAGCTTCTTTGCTCTATTTGTGTAATTTGCGTTTCGTTAAATTTATGCTACTTTATTGTTGATTATAGTGGAATGATTGGTAATGCCCTTGGCTAGATTCTTAAGATTGTAGGGCATCTATTTGAATAATATGATAGATTCATAAAACATATGAGAATCTCAAGTTTGAGAATGAGATGGATCAAGTAAGTTATGTAAACCTTCCCTTAGGCACAAACTTGCAGGTATAAATTTGTGTACATCTCTAATAAAATTGAAGTTTATTAATCATATTAATCATAATTAGGGTGGATGCACTATGTATCATTGTATATATGGCATCTGTCTTCTCTCAGATGTCTTGTGTATCATAGTTCTACTTTTCGGGCTTCAGAAAATCGAGTTGGCCACCCGAAGCTTGATTGAAATTAGGGCCCAATGAAAGAATGACCGTAAATTTGGTAGGCAAACGTGGTTTGGAATGATTCAAGAGAAATGAAATCCATTTTTAAAATATATTCAAGAATCAAATTCATTTCCCTTCAAAATCAACAGCATCAGCAATCACAATTCTACTGCATTATACTCTGTCGATTTACAATCTTAAGCTGCAGCTTTTTTATCTCTCTCTTGAAGATGGGCCACGAAAACTTGGACGCTTCTTCTCCTTGGAATTGCTTCTTTTTCTCACTAGAAAATAAGTTGAACCTCTCACTAGTGATACCTTTATGGAATGTTTTTTTTTTCCAAGTCGAGAGTGGATATAAGGAGTTTGGTGTTTGAATCTAGATCTCGTTTTGCACAAAGATCGAAATTATTACAATGGCGAAGGGATGGTGCATAGATGAATGATGTATAGACACGAGACAGAAAGAGTCGCGATGGACTCTGTAGACATATTGCTTGAATTTCATTGGAAAATCAGTATTTGAATCTCTTGAAAACTTTAGGATGTATTGTTTAGTTCTCCAGTTGCGCCATGGCAGGGAGAAGTTGGGTCTGCAGACGAGTAAGAAGATCATGATGTGTTCTCTAATTTTCTATTTAAATTCTTTTTATGGGGTTAAAGTGAATGTCGTTTTGAATTTTGATCCATTTGTGATTGGTTATTTTCACTCCATTTATTTAATTCGTGCTGGTTTACTAACAAACATGGTGGTAAGTTAGGCAAGGATGGTTTAGCTTTGGCATCTGTATTAACTGACCATTTTTCTAATGAAGCTTATTAGATCCAAAGATGGTATAGATAACTAACTACATAGAAAATTGTAACAAGTGTTGGATCCTTAATTTTCCTGTGGCCTTGGTTAAAGATTATAGGAATTATGTGCATTAAGAGCTTTGATACTGCAAATCTGATATGTGGTCGACTCAAAATGCGAGAATTGTATTATTGTTTGCTAAATGCATGGGGCCCTTTAGTTAATGAAGATTACACTAAAATCTTGCATAGTATACGTGGTCATTGATGAGCGAGATGACTAAGAAGGAAATAAAACAGTTGATGGGCATGGCTCTGTGGAGTGGGTTGGACTTCCCTATTGTAAGAAAACATAGTTTTGAAAATATTTTGCCACCTCACTACGTACTAGTCTTGTCATCATTCTCATATCATCAAGTCTCCATTGATGTCACCTTGACAAAGCTTCTGTCCACAAGTTTAGTGTGTCCCATTTCATTATTTTCAATCACCAAAAGTTTATTATGTTGGAAGGGCCCCATCTTGTCTTGTGATTCATCTTTTCAATCCTGCTTTCAACTTGAGTTTGGAACTTTATGCAGATTTTATCATTACAAGTTTAGACCTCACAAACTTATTTCGACTTCCATTTAACTCAATGGGATTCTTAAAGACTATAATGTGTTATTGATATATTCTCAAGTGACTACCTCTACATACGTGTAATCAGACCAAAATTAATTTAGAGTAACACAATATTCAAGAACCTAACTGAGATAATTCTATAGTGTAATTAAAGGTCAAATTTTCAGTTCTAGTTATTTTGACCAACTAATACCCGAACTGTGCAAATATATGGTTAAAATAATTGTTTTCACACATTTACATCTACATCAAGCCGTATCAAATTGATTATGATCCTAGTTTATTTTTTGTAGTTGGGGTATTAATGGTGAAAGTTGATAATGCATAATAGAATTCAGAAAATGATTGTAGAGCCAAGGATATATTTGAGTATTTATTAAAGGTTGATTAACTTAAGTTGAAAATTCAAAGGCCCGAGCCGAGCATTAGAAATAAATAGTAAAATAATGGTATTTGTATCTCAGAATGTCCGCCTCTTCTGTTCCTTATTAAATGAACATTTTGCTAAATACTCATGTTTGTGTGAGGAGAGCAATTAAGAAACAGGTAATTAAGTAAATAAGGAGACTATAGTTTCAAACTAAGATTTTTTTTTTCTTTTTTAAATTCAGAAGACTCATGTATCGAAGTTTATTTGTATTATAATACTATGATAGTGGAAGATGACTACTCCAAACAACTGAACCATCTTTGACCCTTTTAGGCAAACTCATTAACCAACCCAAAATTAGTTACCTATGTCTGCATGCTAAAAATACTATTTAGTATTATGCACAACTCCATCACATCCACTTATTTCTAATCCTCAACTTATGTTTGGTGCCCCACTTTTGAAATTGGACTACCAAATCCTATTTCCTACTTTTCAACACTTTCAGACATCTCTTACTATTTGCTTAGAGGCCCACTAATTGTGAATTTCCCAACATTAACAAGTATTACTGGGTTGGTATTTGTGGTTACAAAATACAATGTATTTTCTCAATGTTTTTCTTCGTATAAACTATATATCATTTGCTTGACAGTACGAGATACAACTTCATATGTTTGATTCTGATCTTCATGAAACAATTGATTCACAATCCATACTCTTTAATAAAGTAAGCTTTAGTTAAGTTCTTCAAAAAAAAATTATAACTAATAAACTTAATTGACTTGTAACCCTTGGTTCAACTCAATGGTCTGTTCTGATTTCGCATACTCCTGCACTTAATTATTTATGGCGATCATCATTCCACTATATTAATTATGTGCGTTTTTTATTACGAAAAAGTACGAGAACAATTAGCTTTGAATATTAATTTATAAGAAGAGGTGTGTGTGGAATAGTAAAATGATATAGCTAGGACAAATTATGGAACGTGACTACTCAAATTAGAGTAGATTAATAATAGATATTAGGACATTAGGACCCATATGCAATTAGCAAAACTAGTTGAGGATTTAGTTCACCTACTAAACTAGGATCCTTATATCACCTGTTTACTCTTGCATATAACTTTGATTTTAACTCCAAATTATATGTTTAATCTTTATATTTTATTGGTATCGAATTTATCCGACGTCATATCTTCTTTTTATATAATTTATTATATTGTCATTTCTTCAATATTGTTGAAGATATCAATGTACACATCATGCACTCGGGAAAGAAATGAAGTATAAGTGCAAATAGGAACAAAGTTTTTATACAATTGAGTATCTTAAGTTTTTTTTTTTTTTTAATAATTCAATATTTCCATTTATAAATATCGATCATTGTGCGTGCATTTTATTTAAATTCAGTCTAAAAAGCAAGTCTTGTCGTCAAGAAAATATCTAAATAACGCAGACTTTTAGTCTGGAAAGAGTTAGCTCGAGGATTTGAACTCTTCGCTCTCCTCCATCCAAATTAAAAAACATAACCAAAAAAACTAATTTGTATTTTAAATTATAAAAAGGGTAAATATTATTTATTGTCCAAATATTTGACACCAACATAAATATGTACTAACGTAAGCACAATTGCAAAAAAAATATCCAATACTATCAAAGCTCAGATGATGACGTAACATGCCAAAATTCACATATAGCATTTCTTACATGTCCATAATATATGATGTGGAGTTCTTTAAAAAATGTGTGATTTAAAATGTCATTCACGCTCGATAATCCAAGTAAGAGATTTTGGGGATGCCCAAATTTGAAGTACAATGATTGCGGCATATATTGTGAAAACGTAAGAAATGTCAAGTGTGAACTTCGACGTGCCACATCATCAATTTTGGCATAAGAATTTTTTTGTTAGGATACAAACGTAAATTTTAAAATATTAGATACATTTTTACAATTATACTCAAATTGGAACATATATATTATCTGTAGCAAACGTTGGGACAATAGGTAATATTTATCCGATAAAAAAAACAAGTTATTGTTTTTTCTGTTACGTTGCATTCAATTTGTGCTTCTTTGTTCAATTCCTGCACTATAAGGACCATATTTTGATATAAATAATATGCTCAATCTTATACACTCCCTGTTTCTTAAAACTCTTCATATTGTGCCATTTTAGTACATTTCTCAAAATATTTTCTATTTCATTTTTATTAACTATACTACCACTAACTTTTTATATTTTACCCACACTAGAGTAACATTTATGTAACATTTATTAAAATTCATGCGAATTTTAAGGAACAGATGAAATATGATATAATTTTATTTTAGTACATATGTAATAATAATAAAAAAAGTTCCCTCAGAATAGTAAGAATACAAGAGAATTAAACAAATTTATTTTTATTTTTCGTTTTGAAAGCTAGAGAGTAGGAATCATTGTATTTATGAGATGCATAACCTTTGATTTGTTAGTGGGGTGGCTATACATTCCCCATTCCATAGTTTGTTGAGATGAATTTGTTCAACTTTGAAGATGACTGAGTAGATACAAATGCTTACATGACTAATTTGATTTGGTGTATGTTTGTTAGAGCTTTTGTCTTTCCACAATTCATAACACACTTGATGTCTTGATCAGTATTTGTGGTTATTTAGTAGCAGTGATGGTGTATGGACCTACTTTTATAAAACCAGATCCATTTAAATGTGGAACTAAATTCCAAAATCATGCATGCTACCGACATATGTAGCCATTACTCATCCACACTTGCTAAATATTGGATTACATAATAATCATATTCTGTTTGAGATATTCCACTTGATCCAATCTCTACTTGAATATTTAATTAAGGTTTTCTTTTTTGTTCACTATCAATTTGCGGCTCAAAAAAGATTAAAAGATCTCTCTTTTGCTTTGGCTGTCTTTAAAAGTAGATTCAGAAAAAATAAAAGACATGCAAGTTTGTTTTCTGAAATTAATTACTACACAAGTTTGCCATAAAAGACCAATTTCTCAAATATATGGACTTCAATTCCGATGTAACTCAGATTTTGATTTATTATCTTTTATTACATGCGGACAGTAAATAAGTATTTAATGACTCAAAATTCATGACATAGAAGATTCCTTTTAATGTTCTTTTTGAAGGAGGGTAATTCTTTCTGTTATTGTTATATTTATATAATTGTTCGAGTCTCAAATTTCATAAATATTAGTAGGTCAGAAAGTAGAACACAACACATATGACTCTAATTTCAGTTTGGGCATAATTGCTGCAATTTTAATACTGCAATACTTCTTTTTTAGGAAAAAACAAATTATATCCCACAATACCAAATTTTGTGAAACAAAAATCAACGGAAAATGACAAAAACACCCCTGCGAGGTTCGTTATCCCTCTTGTGTTCTATCGTACAAGCGTTAGTTACGCCAGGAATCATGTACCTAATCATCCATCGCCTAATTTTTCATTAAATGTCATTGCACGTAACCAGTCACATACAAAATATAAATGGATCAATATTAACCCAAAATCTAATTAAATAAGCATGTGGTAAGTATAAATATAGCATTTATTCCCTTCACCGCATATTAAGCTCAGGTTTTCCCTCTGCACTCTCCAAAGAATATCGACCTTGAGATAGAGAGAGAGATACACCAATTCTTATTCCTTTCTTCTTCCATTTTCTCTCTCTACTCTCTCTCTGTTCTTGAAGGGCAGAGGGAATGACATGGGGGTTTGCTCGAATGACAAATCCCGAAAGCTAATTATATCAAGAATTTGTCTGTTGATATTTGTGAGGCCTTTCTTGTACAGTTTAGAACACTCCATTAATCTTTGATCATGGAAGGTACAAGATTTGTATAAATCCTCTTATCATGTTAGACAAATATGAATCATGTGAAATTAATGAGAATTTGATGTTGTTATATATGTGTGTGAAGGAGGTGAAAGGAACGTGAAAGAAATGTACAACAAAGGGGTAGAGGCAGCAGATAATGCTGCAGGAGAAGAAGAGGGTTCATCTCCAAGGGGTGTTTTGGAGATTCCTGTATCCGGTGCGTATTCAGACAGCAGTTTCGAGGGCGAGAAGTCAGGGCCGGAAAGAGGGCTTGCATGGGAGCTCAACTATGGAACTATGCATTGGAAGAAACTGTTTGGGCAGATTAAGAAGAAATCTCCCATGAGATTCTCGACTATCCCCTTGCTCGGTGGCTACGGATACGACTTGTCCAAGAAGGCCTTCAAGAAGAGGCTGGGGAGGAATCACAGTGCAGGTGAAGCTATTTCATGTGAGGATATTGTCATGCCCAAGCCCTCTTGGAGGAATTTTACATTTGAACAACTCAAACTAGCCACTGATAATTTTAGCCCAGGTAATCCTCTCTCTCTCTCTCTCTCATGGTATTCACAAAACATGATCACCATTAAAGTTGGCTTTTTGAGCATGTTTTCTGTACTAGACATATCATCCCTCAATATTATATAATTAATGGCCGCATGCTCTGTTTTTATGCAAAGCTCAATAAACTGTTGCTGTCGGCAATTTCAAGCTATGTGCACTACTTTCAAGTTAGTTAGTCTTCTTTTTCAGCATACCAGATCCTTTGTCTATCTAGTTTTAGTTACAACCAATTCCTTAATTAATTCACAAATAGATATATACAAAAAGTTAGGCATAGAATCTTATCTGCGTTTCCACATCAAAACTTTTTGACTGCGTTCGGTTTGGATAGTTGACAAAAGTAGTTAAACATGAATCTTGTTTGATTAAGTTCACCAGTTTTTGCAAGTGGAGGCGTCTTCATTTGAATAGTGGCATCTTTCTTGAAAGATTAATCATGTGTCTGTGGTTTATTGTTCTTCGCCATTGATAACATTGAATATAACATCTGCGTTGCAATCGAAGGCACATTCAGATATAATAAATGTGTCACCTGGCATGACATATTAATAAATAAGGTGCCTTGGAATTATAACAAGAGACTCAATGGTGGGTCCCAGTGTGTTTGACTGCCTCAAGTCGGAAGAATGTAGTTGAACCCTTTATTTTATGACTAGCTAGGAATTGAATCCACTCTATAAGAATAACACAGTTGAAATTTATTAGGGCAAGTCGGAGTGGTTGTGGTCATCATAACCATGTTCATTCGGTTTTGAATAATTGATCTCTAGACGGAAGTGACCATCATGCAACACGACAAATTTAATGTTTAGGACCCAATTCCATTGGCGTATCTAGAATTTTTGATATGGGGGTGCAATTCGCACAACAGATAATTACATAACACGCTAAAAAAATAAAAAAATAACACTTAAAGAAGAACATCTTGAAATATTATTCAATTTTAATAAATTATAGTGTTAGTGTTTATCTCTATATTCTGTAACTATTATAAATTGAAAAATAATGAGCTAGTATTAGTAATGGGCTAATGTATTAGTAATAGATTAGTATCAATAACGGACATTCACACACAAAATAATATTGGATTTATGCTGGATAAGAATACATAAATAAGTAATATTATGTAAATATAATATAACATATTAATGCTATTTAAAAATTTGGGGGTACAACTATACCCCCTTGTTCTAATGTGGATCCGCCAGTGAATGAGGGCATTAGTTGGATAATAATGGACTCTAACTCTAATGTTTGGTCAACTTACAGATTGTCCGAGACAGTCGCGTGTTATCTCCGGTTCTCGATTATGTTTCTACAACTAGGGGTGGGCCGGTATATCCAGTTGTCGATTATGTTTCTACAATTAGAGGTGGGCTGGTACAACATACTGTTAATAACGGATCCAAGAATTGTTCATTTTGGGGTCGGATTTTTGCAATTTCAACTCAAGTTCTTATAGTTTTCTCAACTCAGTCCACTTGCAGATCAATTCTCTTCAATGACAGCTCGAACGTAGGGTTGACGGTAGCTCGAAAGATCGAATTTAATACAAATTTCCGATACTCGTAGGCCGATGGTGGGGTCGGTCGACCCTGCCCGACCCCACCTCAGTCCGTCATTGCATATTATAGTAAAACTATCATACTGTATACCATATCAAAAATATCAGTATGAGTAAATACCATATCGTTATCGTACCGAATTTTTCGGTATATCGAAATTTCTTATATGTGTATCGATTCCTAGTTCTTACATTAGAATTATGTTCTCATATTTGATCCGTAAACATCTATAATATCTCCTACATATGAGCACTTGTAAATATATATGTGGACAAACACCATCACTAATCTCAATCACCAATAATCTTATTCACTTCCGAGTATTCACATATCTACGATCAAAATCCAAAAAAGTACAATGAACATTTGAATGTTGAAATTCAAGAGGTGATGAGAAGTGGGATCCGTATGAGAGTTGGCAATGGGGCCCATACAAGGTTTTGGCTGGATTGCTGGGTAGGGAATGATTGTCTGAAAGCTCGCTTTCCGAGACTATTCACTTTGTCCACCCAAAAGGGAGATCACATCCAAGATATGGGAAATTGGGTTAATGGAAAATGGAGTTGGAAGCTATCTTGGCGGAGGAACCTTTTTGCCTGGGAAGAGGAGTTACTCGAGGACCTCTATCTAGCCGTGGATCACATTATTCTGAGGGAAGACACGAGAGATGTGAGGATTTGGTCTCTTGACAATTCTTGCACTTTTTCTACTTCTAATTTTGTTTTGCAGGT
>JAYDZE010499219.1:0-15663 GCA_034509125.1 Monilaria moniliformis
GGCACCTGAAGCCTCTTGATGGCTGAGCCATCCTTGTTGAAGTACAAGTCCTTCGCAGCAGCTGTTATCTGAGAAGGGCGTGTCTTGCGGAGGACCACATTCTTTCTCCTCCCAAGCGAACTAGAGGATATGGAAGCAAGAGACGACAACCTGCTGGATGAAACTGCGATTCTATCATCAAGAACCCTGCTGCCGGGGGCAGCCAATGAACCAACTGAGGAAAGGCCAGCAAAAGTCGACGCCATTTACTTCTCACCTATATCAGCAACAAAGAGCTGAAATCAGTAAACTAGAGCATTATAAATTGCAAACAGACAAACTCAACTTGGACAGTCTAAACCAAATTACAAATCTTAGATAGAGCTCAGATTACAAGCAAATGCAGTTACAGTTTCAATAACAAACAGTGAAACATAAAACGGCGTTGCAGTTTTTTGCAAAAATTCAAGAATTTATGCACTACAACAAAAACAACTTTGAAACAAAGACTGTTATCCAATAGAAATTGGGTTTCAAAAAAATGGCATCTTTAATCAAAAGAGCAAGCAAGCTGTAGAATTCGAAACTTATCATCGGATGGAAAAAATACAACAAATGGTCAAGCATGAGCTCGTAATCTATAAGCAGAGGATCAATACAACAGCAATAAACATAAAGATAAACATAGCAAGACCACAATTTGACATAGAAATTAAGCGTTAATCCAGAACACGAAAATGCGAGGAGAGAAGCGGAGTATGAGTGAAGCAGCTCACAGAAAATTGAAGAATGAAAGTGTTAGAAGCGAGGTTGGAGAGGCAGCGGATGAGAAGAGGGTTTATCCAGAAGCATACGCTAGTCTACGATGGGTCGATTAGGTTTTTAGTAGAAGTGGGTGAGTGTGTGAAGTGTGTGGAAATCAAGGGGGTAGCTCAATTCTTGAAGTTTCCACTCGATATCAGCCGTCGGATTGCGGCTCTGTCACGGAGAGGAACAATCTAGAACCTCTCCCACAGAAATTTCTCGAGGCCTAACCATAATAACGCTGTAATCTTTGCATATAAAATTACTTCATTTTTCTAGAATACCAACACGTTACCAAATGCCAACTCGCAATTATTTATTAAATTATTAAAGCATTTTCCCTCATTTTATATTACAGGAATTGCATTTGTAACATTCATTTTTTAAATAAAATAATATTAAAAATCACATCATTCAATCATCGAAGTTTCACTCATGCAAAATGCAAGTCATAAAAAGCTGAAATTTTTATTCCCTCAAAAAGAAAAGAAAAGAAAGAGTTTGAACTCATCTGACATTGAGGTTAACGTTTTGAATTTTGTTCCTTTTTATACTTGCGAAATGGTTGAATAACTTGAACTATTCAAGGACATTCAAACATATGTGTCTGTACAATCTATGGTCTAACAAAAAAGCAGAAACTCAGAGAATCGGATCACAACCACCAAAAAGAGAAGAAGGTTATCTATCTGTATGTATAAAACTTTTCATTTCCTACAAGGCTTATTTCTTGCTATAAAATAACCTCAACAAACTACAATAGAAACTAACAAAGCATGAGCAAAAAAGAAGAAACAAAGCAAATTAGAGTGTGCTGTTTGCTGTTTCACTAGGACTACTATATATAGTGAAAGATGGGTTCTGAGCTGCATTAGCATCAAGCTGCAGAGGCTCTAATGAATCCACTATGTCTCGCATGAGCGGCCGTGCCTTAGGGTTCCGGTTGAGGCAGTGGTAGGCTAGCATGGCTGCTTTCTGAACACCCTTTACAGGATAGTCTCCTCCCAGCCTAGCATCCACGATGTCGAGCACCTTCTTCTTCTCCTTGAGCAACGGGATAGCCCACTCCGTGAGGTTCTGCTCGCGTGCTGGCCTTGACCGGTCCAAAGACTTCCTGCCCGTCACAAGCTCAAGAAGCACGACTCCAAAGCTGTACACGTCGCTCCTGGGAGTCAGGTGGCCTATGCATACAGAGGCAAAAACGAGTCATGAGACTGAAGCAGTGTGTGTCAAAAATGGTGATGCCATTGCCATGGCATTGCTACCTGTCATTATGTACTCGGGTGCAGCATATCCATAGGTTCCCATTATGCGTGTGGAGACATGAGTCTTGTCTCCCTCTGGCCCGTCTTTTGCAAGGCCGAAATCAGAGAGCTTCGCGTTGTATTCCTGTTGAGAGTTGGATTCTTGTTTTTAGTTGATTGTATGAATATGATCATGAAAGACTTGGAGCAACTTACCTCATCCAACAAGATGTTGGATGTCTTGAAATCACGGTAGATGACCGGCTTCTCTGCTTCGTGCAGAAAAGCCAGCCCCTTTGCTGCACCAAAAGCTATCTTCATTCTAGTAGACCAAGGCAAAGGGAGCAGCACTCCTGCAACATCAACATTCATTGGTGTAAAAGCAACACTAGAATGCTCAAAACTTTCCAAAATTCCAATAGATTGTGTGTGTGTGTGTCTTTTTTGCTTCAAGAATATGAAACCATCGAAATCAAGAAGATGAATATGGAGTTACTGGAAAAGAGATGGTTTTCAACGCTGCCACGAGGCATGTACTCGTATATGAGAACCCGGTGTTCGTTCTCACAGCAATAGCCAATCAACTTGACTAGATTTGGATGAGAAAGCTGCCCCAAGAAGATCACCTCAGCCTAAAACATAATCAAATAGTATACATAGTAACTTATTGAGCAAAATGAGTGGCCAATTTTGATCAAGATTATGAATTTTACCAGCCATTCCCTATGACCTTGAGAACTGTTGTCTCCATCATGAACCTTAACAGCAACTGTGATAGGTTGAAGGCCTTGTATGTCCTCAGAAATGTAGCCTTTGTACACACTTCCAAATCCTCCTCCTCCCAACATGTAATCTTGTCTGAAATTTGAAGTGATGCTCTTGAGCTCGTTGAATGTGAAAACGGTCAGTGGCTTCGACGACGTGCACCGGCGTAGGTCTTCTACTTCTTCTGGGTTTGATGGTAGTTTTCTCTCATCTTTTCTTACCTTTTCTGAGGGGCCTTGATCTGGGGATTCTGCAACACAAAATTACATATATTTTCTTAGTTACAACTATGCTTTCTTGATAATTTTCAGCTCAACTGATACAGACTAATTCTACCAAAGTACTATTTTTCATTATTCAATGCCTAAATATAAGTGTGTAGCATCAACTACACCATTTGCCACGACAACTAAATAAAGAATCAAGGAACAAGATACAGATATTCGATTTTTGTTTGAAATAGCATAAACTTTAGAATCTTTCTGCATAATATGATCTCCGACAGAAACAATACTGGAATATCCATAAAGTTACGCAACATACAAATTTGAACAGGGTAATATCATCTCCTTCTGAATATTAAAATATGGCTGAAAAACAATAAAGGTTACATTTTTATCTAAGAAAACTGAGAAAAAAGGAAAACTCACCAGATTTTGCGTTGGAAGAGACCCTGTAAATCAAGGGTTCCCACCCACACCAACAATTCCCCATTAGATCAAACCCACAAAAATCTCAAAAAAACAAAACTTTCCACTTTTTCAAAAACTCATCACAGAACAACCCATAAAAGAAAGATTTTTTATTTTTCAAGAAAAATGAAGAAGCAGCAAAAGGAAAGAAAAAGAAGAAGTGGGCTAATTTGAAAATAGTTATAAGAGTGAATGGAAATGGGGATAGGTGATGGCAAATGGCAATGATGAGTGGAGGTGTGAGTGGGTCACAGTGGTCTGGGGAAGTTCTAGGCTGCTCATAGCATAGTTGATTCCTTATTGTTGCACTTTTTTCTCAAGAATTGTTCAGTAGCAAGTTAGTGCGGTTTTCCAATTTAATTCCCACCAATCCTTTCCTATCCCCCTCTCTCTCTCTCTCTCTCTCGCTCTCTCTCTCTCTCGCTCTCTCTCTCTCTTTTAGGATGCGCATCACATCTTCCATTCCATTTTCATATATCTGTAATTATACTAGCCTCCCTCCCTCCTCCAACAACTAAAAGTTCCCAATACTTGTGTGACAAATGACGCTTGATTTTAGAAGCATGAGAGATATTTTGGAAGATGCTAAATTTTAGTTTTGTTTATTTGTGTATTGTCCCTTACTGTTAGTTACCTTATGTAGCCACCTTACCTAGTTATTGAGAAAGATTTAGTGGTGATAAGTTTAGGTAAAAGATATGAAATGCAAACTATGACATGAACATGAAAGAGAAATGATGATGTATACATTATTGAGATTGAGAGGTATGAGGTAGGAAGCTCAGAAAGCAGTTTGTGAATGTGAATTTTGCATCTTGGAAGGTGGCGACAAGAGTGAGAGTGTTGATCATAATCTTGCATCTTGCATCTGTAAGCAGTGCTGTAGGAGAGTTAAAACAATGCAGATTCTTGTTTAATTATCAGCAAAAGATGAGAAAATGCAGAGAGAAACAGAGTTCTATTAAACCATCCATCAACTTAGTTGTCATGGAATTTCCCCTTTTTTTGGGGCGTTGAAATCTATAATTATTATTTATTTGGTACAAATGTACAATCTAAACAATAAATTAAAATGGAGGCGGTTGTGAGTTAAGACCAGGGACCTTTTTGTCCTTTCACCTCCTTCACCTACACCTACGCCAAGTAAACGCGTCACAGATGACACAACCCCACCAATAAGGACGAGCCACGTGGTAACGGTAACCACATCATCCGCAAATAGAAACAAGTGCAAAGGATTAAGGAGATTCCTTTTCTTGCTTCGCTCGCTATTCTACACTCCCTCTCCTCACACGTCTGCTTACTCCCTTTCTCTCTCCACAAATCAAGAAATCCCTCATGGCGACTGTTGCTCCCCAGCCAGATCGTATCCTTTTTTTCCCTCTCTCTTCCCGTATGCTCTAGCTCGGAATCGTGTTTTATCGTTTTTTAGATCTGAGCTCGCAGAGTCAACTGCTGTTATGTTTGTAGTTGGGTTTGCTATTGTCGAATCATGGATGATTTGCCTCTATTTTTACGTCCAACAATTTGTTTATTCATAAACCTAGCTCTTTTGCCCCTTTTTCTGAATTGATTTGGTTGCATCTTTAGTAATTGCTATTTAAGTTTATTTTGAGAGAATCAGAGTTTTGCTTAATTCCTAGTTTTCTTATTGTTTATTTTTCATTTGTGCTCCAGTTTGTTGGTTACCATTATTGTATACTAGATGTTTTGAGTATTACTCTTTTTGAATTGATTTGTAGAAAGTGAGTTTGACATGAAATGTTTTTTAAATTTAGTGTACTTCTTTTCAAGTGTTTTTGAAATTTGAAACAGTTTCTCTACAGGACAGCTTGTTTCTGTGTACATATTATTATCAAGCCTGACATTAATATTGAATCAATTTTGCTGGGAGAATGTGTATTCCTTTACTCCTTTTGCTATAGAAGCTACAGAATTACTGCACAAGTTATCTCTGGAGACTCAGCCTAAGACTATTGAAGTCCCAGAAGCCACCAAAAAGGTGCTTATTTCTGTATAGGAAACAGTTGGGTATATTGTTAGCATTATTTTGGACATCTCTCACCTGATATTATGATGCAGCCTTCAATTGATTCCAATAACATGGCTAATGGGATTCAGTCAGATCGATCCATAACACCTGTTATACCCGATTTTATGGATCCAACAATGTGCTACCTTCCCACTGGCTATGCTTCTCCTGCATATTATTTTAGTGGTAATAATTTTGTTTTAATTTTGGAAAACTTAATTCACGTACATATAATGTCTAGTTATTGCTGTGACATATCTTGAGTTCAATGTTTCCTCTTATCTTAACATGGTCTTTGCGTGTAGGTTATGATGGTAGTGCAAATGAATGGGAGGACTACGGCAGATATGTCAATCAGGATGGAGTGGACATGACTGCAGTATGTTTTTATTATGCCTAGAGTCATGCTCAAGCTTCATTAACAAGTTTTCTTTAAGTCACTGAATAAAATTATGCTATCTTACTTGTCCTCTATTTGATTTTAGGGAGTTTATGGGGAAAATGGTTCGCTCTTGCACCATCACGGTTATGGTTATGCTCCTTATGGGCCGTATTCGCCTGCTGCTTCACCTGTCCCAACTGTTGGACATGATGGTCAGCTATATGGCGCTCAGCACTACCAGTACCCTAGTCCTTATTTCCAGTACCCCGCTCCAGCTGCTCCTGCAAAAGGTGAGATCGCCTCCTCTGCAGCTGCTGACCAAGCCCCTTTGTCCCTAGATTCTACTAATTCAAAATCTAATGTTATTGCCAATAGTGGGGGTGCAAAGGGGACTAATGGTTCAGCACCCGCAAGAGCGACATATCAGAACTCATCTTTCAATGGATCGTATGGTAGGGGTCCATTGCCTGGGGGAGTCCCTGCTTCTGGTTATCACGATCCTAGATATGGGTTTGATGGACTGCAGTCTCCATATCCATGGTTA
The DNA here is from genome assembly GCA_034509125.1 of Monilaria moniliformis. Taxonomy (NCBI): domain Eukaryota; kingdom Viridiplantae; phylum Streptophyta; class Magnoliopsida; order Caryophyllales; family Aizoaceae; genus Monilaria; species Monilaria moniliformis. The sequence continues at coordinate 6,443 of JAYDZE010499219.1, forward strand.
GAGCCTTACTTTCCCGATGGGCAGCCTAGGCCTGTGACAACTTCTTCAATGACATCATCTATTGCAAATGGGAACAATGTTCCCTCGTCAAGGACTCAGAATTTCCGACCTCACATGATGGTATGTCTTAAATAAACGCCTATTCTGCATTTGTTGATTTTCACAAGGTTCTGTTCGTTTGGAAATGCATGCTCTTGTGCTGTATGCGCTCTGTTGATTATTTTTCTTTGGAATTTCCATAATCTTGTGCTGCACGTGCTATATCCACAATGTGATGCTGTATTAAGCTAGCTCTTGGTGAGAGCTATAGTTACTAATTAAAGTATATGAACATGAGTTGCCTAACTGTGGTGGTATTGTGTTTTTCCTCAGGGTGTGCACGCCCGGCCAATGTCTGGAATGAATACTGCTAATGGCTACATTAATAGAATGTCTCCAAACAGATTATACGGCCAATATGGAAATGCTTATAGATCTGGGCTTGGCTACGGATCTAGTGGCTATGATACACGAGCAAATGGACGTGGCTGGATGGCTGTGGATAGTAAATACAAGCCTAGGGGAAGAGGAAATGGCTTCTATAGTTACGGGAATGAGAGCATGGATGGCCTGAATGAACTGAACAGGGGACCAAGATCCAAAAGCTCCAAGAATTTGAAGGGCTTCACGCCTGTGGCTCTGGCTGTAAACATACCCTTGACTGGTACAACTGGTAATGAGGAGAAGGTGTCCAGTGCCACCCCTGACCGGGAACAGTACAACCGACCTGAGTTTCCAGAGACTTATTCTGATGCCAAATTTTTTATTATTAAGTCGTACAGTGAGGATGATGTTCATAAGTGTATTAAGTACAATGTATGGGCTAGCACGCCGAATGGTAACAAAAAGCTAGATGCTGCATACGTGGATGCTCAACAGAAATCTGGAGGCTGCCCTGTATTCCTTTTCTTCTCTGTAAGTGTTTACTACCTAATGATGATGTCATACATCGGTTTGTGGTATTACCTCATCTTCACTAACTATTTTATTATGTGCAGGTGAATACGAGTGGTCAGTTTGTTGGGATGGCAGAGATGAGTGGACCTGTTGACTTTAACAAGAACGTCGAATACTGGCAGCAGGACAAGTGGATTGGTTGTTTCCCAGTGAAGTGGCACATTGTAAAAGATGTTCCCAACAGTTTATTGAAGCATATTACCCTTGAAAACAACGAGAATAAACCTGTAACCAACAGCAGGGACACCCAAGAGGTAAGCATTCTAATTGCTATGCATTTAGTAATTATATATTGTTATTGTGGTTATTTAGTTTCTTTTTGTTAATTTGGAGAAATTGTGCTTATACAATGAGTCGGTTTTTTGTAGGTTAAACTTGAGCAGGGCCTTCAGTTGATCAAAATATTTAAAGAGCATACAAGTAAACAGTGTATCCTTGATGATTTTGAATTCTATGAGGATCGCCAAAAGAGAATTCAGGAGAAGAAATCCAAGCAGCAGCAGTTCCAAAAACAGGTGATTTTGGATTGTAATTCTAATTGTGCTATTCTACCAAAATGTTTTGCATTGCTTCATCTATTCTGATGCGCATTTTCTTCATAGGCTCAAGTATGGGAAGGAAAACCTGCTGAAGAGAAGACCAAGGAGAGCACAAATGGAGATCTCAAGTCTCAAAAGTCATTGGATGCGGCATCTGATCTAAGTACAGAAGTAGCACCTGTTATAGCTAACGGGGAGAGCAAGACCATTGAAAGTAGCCCCATCTCAAGATTGGCAGATGCTAAAACCGTGAGTCCTTCTGCTGCTTTTCCAGAGAAGAAGCTCACGGCTAATGGAGTTCCAAATGGTTGCTAGCTTTCTGCAAATGCTGAAGAGGGGTCTGATGGCAGATGCACCACAGATTTGGAAATCTCCGTGCTCGATTGAGCTTACAAAGCTGTGTACACCACCTCTTCAGTTGGTGCTCCCAGGGAGAATGTGGAAACCATGGGAGGAGAGGAAAGGAAAGGCCCATTTTTTCTCATGATGGGTACTGTTTAGTTTCTAACAGGTTTTGTTGTCCTTGGGGGGTTTTGGGTTTTAGAGGGTGTACCTTTCTTTTTTCTTTTTCCTTTTCAATCTTGGAAATCTTTTGTGGCTTCTCTTGGTTGTCAGTCTTACCTCTCTCTCTCTCTCTCCCCCCCCCCCCCAAAAAAAAAAAAAAATTGTGGGAGTTATATTCCATTCTTGTAAACCTAGCCTACTTTTATATCTTAAAATGAGAGCTAGCAGCAATGTTGGAAGTGTTAATTAATATAGTTGGTTTAGAGGTTTCTACAGCTCATTTGCTCCTCTAATTGATATTCTATTCTGATACCTCTCAACTACATTTATCTGTGGTATACAAATCTAACCATCACTATGTTGAAACATATCTTAATTGTTATACAATTTACAACACAACTAGCTATTCTTAAAGAAAGTAGCAATGGTAACTGCAACAAGTACTAGAAAATATCCCAATCCGGAAGGCAGACTGTACCACGATATCTAACCATGCTTCTCCTCAGTAGAGGAGCCTTCAACTTGTGTAACTGAATCTGAGTTGGCCGGAAATGATTCAAACTGACCGCCTCAGATCGTTGTCAGCAACACTCAACCAAGACAAGAAATGTAGCTCCCTCAGAGATTTCAGTATCTCATCGGGGAGATGGTTCCACGACATATTTCACCAACTAGGTGGTTGTGTGAGAATCTAACGGCAACGAGGGAAGTGGAGGAGCAGAGTGTGTTGAATGTCTCCGGTGAAGGTGTTGCTACTGAGATCAATGGTGGCTTGTAGTTGGAGTTTGGAGAAGTTTAATTGAGAGATGCCACCTTGAAAGTGGAGGCGTCGCAGGCTATGCCTTGCCATTGACAGTAGTGATATCAGCAATATGATCAACCTCGTAAAGATCATCTTTAGCAGCATATATAATTAAAAAAAAAAACGTTTATCTGATTACCTAAAACAACATTAGTCAAGAATAACTATAAATAATCTTTTATTGTCTTATAATATACAGCTTGTCTATTTCTGTGTTTTTTTCATCTTGTCATGGTAGACAATTAGCCCCAGATTGCATGAAGTAGGTATGGTATATCCAACACCAACAAAATTTCTTGCTCATCTCATGTCATTATTTATAGTTTTATTAGTGCACACCAGTGCTGACTTACTAGGTAAATAAATCTTAAATTAATTAGTGCTGATATAAGTATTTTGGTTTATCTTTTTGTAATCTAGCATTAAAAATGTTCTTAGTAACACGAGATGTTGAACTCGGACTAATTAATTAAAGCACAATAACTAACTCCTATGATTGTCATATAAGTATGATTTAAATGAAATGAAAAGCATATATATAGTGTATATTATAGCCCCTAGCTATCACTTAATCTGAAACAAAAACTGGGAACCGGAGAAGACACCCTTTTTGTGATTTCAATTCTCAACTTATATTCAACAAAAAAGGGATGGAATTAATGAACTAGTCTAATTAGGTATAGGAGATGGAAAAAGTTGTAAGTCGGGCTATCAAGAGATGAATGATATGATAGGAGAGGAGGGCATCACCTTCTGTTCTGCTTCATTGCAACATAATGACGATCATTAATTCTTCCTCTGCCAATTTATAATTACATTATAATACTATAGTCTATTCCACTTGTGTATGTTTAAACAAAATCAACAACTTTAAATTTTACATTGTAAAAGATTGAGAAGCAATCAGGTCTTGCAAGTCTTGAGCAGCAATGTAATGGCAACTGCTACGACTCCAACACAGTATCCCAACCCCAAAGGGAGACCATACCATGATATCTCACTACCCTTCTCTTCTTCATCTTCATCTGTATCCTCACTATCTGTAGAGCATCTTCTTTTTATTACAAACCCACAAAGTTTGGGATTCCCCTCAAATGAGTTGGCCGGAAATGTATCAAACTGTCCGCCTCTCGGAATCTCTCCTTCAAGATCATTGTCAGCAACACTCAACCAAGACAAAAAATGTAGCCCCCTCAGAGATTCCGGTATCTCGCCGGAGAGATGGTTCCCCGACATATTCAGCCTCTCCAAATTAGTCAGACCCGAAAGCCTACTCGGGATGCTGCCGGTGAAGTGGTTGTTGCTGAGGTCCAACGCGTGAAGAAGCTTCAACGCTCCTATTTCTTGTGGGATTTCGCCGCTGAGATTGTTGCTGCCCACTGCCAATACCCGGCGCAGGTTGTAGAGACGGTTGTATTGGTTCCCGTCTATTAGAAACGGCAGCTGCAAATAACTCAAGTCGGAGGTGGTGGTAGTGTTATCAGACAGCAGAGCCGGCATGAGGCCGAGCTGCGGTGGGAGGTGTCCGTACAGCAGGTTTTGGGTGAGGTTGAGAGCGTAAAGGCTTGGCATAGCTCCCAACCAACTTGGGATTGTTCCTGTCATCTTGTTATTGTGTAGAATCAAGCGTTTCAGTTTGGTGAGCTTTGCAATCCAGGAAGGGATATGGCCTTTGAGAGAGCAGTCCCCCAGAGCAAGAACCTCCAAGTTGCGGAAGCCGAGGGCGTTGTCATCAGGCATCATCTCGTATTGGAAGGTGCCCATCATGATCAAAACGGAGAGATTATGGCAGTGGCTGAGGATCTTGAAAGCTCCGAGGACGTTGGAGAGATTGTTCTGTGCAAGAGCTAGGTATTGGAGAGATTTTAGAGAGGCCATGCAAGGTGGAATCTCACCAACTAGCTGGTTGCGTGAGAGACCAACGGTGGTGAGTAAGCTGCAGGTGCAGATAGTGTGTGGGATGTTCCCGGTGAAGGAGTTGCCGCTGAGATCGAGGACTTGTAAGTGATAGAGTTTGGAGAAGTCAAGAGGAGTAATGTCTCCTTGAAAGTGGTTGTCCCTCACCACCAGAGATTTTAGTTTGGTGCAGTTCATCAAAGAGGGAGGGAGAGTGCCATTGAGGGTGTTGCTGTGGAGGACTAGTGTTTCCAGATTGGGAAGCAATCCAATACTTTGAGGTATCTCACCAGTAAGTTGATTGAAATGGAGCTCCAAGATGGTGAGGTTTGAAAGCTTAAAAATGATGGTGTTGATGAGCCCTGAAAACTGGTTATCAGGAAGAGAGATTTCCTTCAACGTTTTCACGTTGTAAAGATTGTGTGGCAGCGAACCCGAGAGGAAGTTGGAGCCTGCTCTGAGAACTTGAAGGTTTGAACATTGGGCAAGGCCAGGAGATATAGGACCAGTGAATTGATTCATGGAGAAATCCAAGATTTTGACTAGTTGGGAGATCTTGCAAATAGATGAAGGAATGGGACCTGTCAAAGTGTTGTTACTGATATTGAAGGTGATGAGATTGAATGTGTGATTGAGAAATGAAGGGTGGAGTGAGCCATTGAAGTGATTGCTGGATATATCTAAGGTTTGGATGGAAAGTGGTAGCAAGGGTGGAAGTGGACCAGAAAGATGGTTGAAACTCAAATCTAATGTTTGGAGATGAATAAGTGTTTGGATGTGAGGGACAGGGCCTGAGAATTGGTTATGGGAGAGATTGAAGTGAGCAAGAAAGGGTAGGTCTCCAAGAGCGGGAGTAATGGTGCCGGAGAGATGCTTTTCCGGCAACCATAAATGCGTGACTCGAGCAACACCATCATGGATGGTGCAGTGTATGCCTTGCCAGTGACAGCAATTAGTAGATGTAGACCAGTTGAGAGGAGAGGAGGTGATATGGTGGTGGAAAGATAGGAGAGTTTGGTGGTCAAGTTGATGGCAGCTAGAAATAACATTAATCTCACAAAGGATGAGGAAGCTAATTGAAACTAGAATCTTCATGTTGCCTTAATGTTTGTGAGTTAAAACAAGCATCTTATATACACAAGAAACTAGTATTTGGTCTATCAAGATTAAGACATGCCTTTTTAACTTAATTGTTTGGGATAGTGACTAATGCTTGACTTGGAATCTAAAAACACTTGGCTGCGTCAACTCCTGTTTTTGTGCACTATTAAATTAACTACTTCCAGTAACAGAATTAATTATGTCCACTAGTTGTTTTGTCTAATAAACAAGGAGGAATTAGGGTTGTTAATGATATTTTTTGAATAATATGTGGATGAGAATGAGATTGAACTATTCAATAAAACCAAGTCATCTACCTATGAAACTGGAATTTTGACAAGATATTTTCCATGATGGCAGCCACAAATTGTTGACTACCAAGTCTTGAACAACATTGCTGCAGTAACTGCAACTACTCCTACAAGGTATCCCAACCCAAAAGGGGCATAGATATCATGCCAAAAACTCCCACCATCTTCTTCTTCCTCAATTACCGCCGGCCTAACAACAACCGCGCAGCTCCTGTTTATCACATCGCCGCACAATTTAGGATTACCTTCAAAGGCAGCAAATCCAAACGTCTCAAACTGACCCCCCTTGGGAATCTCCCCTTCAAGATCATTATCCGCCACGCTAAATGCAGACAAGAAATGCAGCTTCCTCAGCGAATCCGGAATCTCTCCCGATAGATGATTCCCCGACATGTCCAATTTCTCCAAATTTGTCAGATTTGACAGCTGCTGAGGAATGCTGCCCCTGAAGTTGTTGTTGCTGAGGTCCAATATGTGGAGGAGCTTCAGCTGCCCGATTTCTGCCGGAATTCTGCCGCTGAGGCTATTGTTCCCGAGTTTCAGGCCGCGCGGCAAGTTGAAGAGGCGGTTGTATTGAAGTTTGTCGAATAGAAAGGGCAACGCGAGATGGCTCAAGTCTGTGCTGCTGTTGTCGGAGATCAGCGCCGGCAGCCGCGTTATCTCACGTGGGATTTCTCCCGTGAGGGAGTTTTGAGTTAAGTTGAGGACGTATAAGCTTGGCATTGATCCTAGCCATGCCGGAATTGGGCCGGAGATTTTGTTGAAAGAGAGGTTGAGAACTTTGATTTTTTTCAGTTTGGAAATCCAAGTCGGGATTTGGCCTTTGAGTTTGCATCCTCCTAGAGTGAGAATCTGCAGATTCTTGAAGGTGTCGAGGTGCAGTAGGTCGTCGTCGTCGGGGATTCTCTCGTCGTGGAAGCATCTCGAGAGGAAGAGGACTGCGAGATTCTCGCAGTGTTTGACTGTGGTCAGGGTTCCGACAACGTTGGAGAGGAGGTTGTCGGAAAGGGAGAGGTGTGTGAGAGATTTGAGAGAGGCCATGCAAGGAGGGAGTTCGCCGGTGAGCTGGTTGAAGGCAAGACGGATTGCGGTGAGAGACTTGCATAAGCAGAGGGTGTCCGGGATGTTACCAAAGAAGGTGTTGTTGCCGAGATCAAGGGCTTGTAAGCGTTGGAGTTTGGAGAAGTCGAGAGTGGAGATTTGGCCGTTAAAGAGGTTGTTGCGAAGGAGGAGAGTGGTGAGGTTGGAGCAGTTTGTTAGAGAGGGTGGAAAGGTGCCGTTGAGGTTGTTGGAGTGGAGTTGCAGTTGCTCTAATTTGGAAAGCAAGCCTATATTTTGAGGTATCTCACCGATTAGTTGATTGACATGGAGCTCTAAGATAATGAGGTTTGAAAGGTTAAAAATGGCGTTGTTGATTGGGCCGGAAAGTTGGTTGTTAGGTAGAGAGATTTCTTGCAACGTTGTCAAGGTGTAAAGATGGTGTGGCAGTGGACCCGAGAGGGAGTTGGAGCCTGCTCTGAAAACTTGAAGGTTTGAGCATTGGGTGAGGGAAGGAGATATAGGACCAATGAATTGATTCATGGAGAAATCCAAGGTTCTGATGAGTTGGGAGATGTTGCAAATAGATGAAGGATTGGAGCCGGTGAAAATGTTGTTGCTGATGTTGAAGATGATCAAATTGGATGCTTGAGGGAGAAGAAAGGAGGGATCGAAGGAGCCGTTGAAGCGGTTGCTTGAGAGGTCTAGAGTGTGGATGGTGATGGGGAGAGTGTGGATCAGTGGGCCGGAGAGGGAGTTGAAGCTCAAGTCGAGTGTGAGGAGGCGAGGAGGGAGAGAGGGTAGGAGGCCGGAAAGGTGGTTGTGGGAGAGATTTATGTGGGCTAGGAATGGAAGGTTTGGTAGAGAGGTGGCGGAGAGGTTTTTTCCCGGCAGCCAAAGATGTGTGACGCGAGGGGCGCCGCCGTGGGGTGTACAGGCTATGCCTTGCCATTGGCAGCAATTTGTGGAGGGAGACCAGTTGAGGTTGAGAGGATGGGATTGGGAAGAGATGAATGATAGCAAGGAATCTTGTTCTAGTTTTTTGCAACTTAGTACTCCATTTTGTGAGAGGAGGAACAAGTGGAGAGAGAGGGTAAGGAGTAGCATGGGTTGAGCCATTTCACTTGTATTCCCTTCATCCCCACTCCTTGTATTAATTATATTAGAGAGAGAGAGAGAGAGATTTGAAATTGAAGTAGTCGAGACGTTGAAAATCATGATTCCTCGGTGCAGAGGGAAATGGGATAGGTCCAAGCTAACAAGAATCATACCCATACCAAAGAACCGACATGAATTTGGATAATTTCATTTTCTGTGAACTCTATCATGTGTGGCCAGCAGATTTTAAAAGGAAAAACAAAGTGCAGCCATTGTATAATCAACTTGAGAGCCTGAGTTTGAAATATTATATAGATTTAAAAGAAAAATGTGGCAATGCAATGCAATTTAGGCCTCTCATATCACATCTTATCATAGTCTACATCATGATAAGGCGTATGCTATATGAATTTGTAGTACTAGATCACAAAAAGTTCCCAAATTACACAGAAATTAATGTGATGTTTCTGAGAAATGAAAATTATGTATCCATGTATAAATTTTGAGAGTCATTAAGGTAGCTATTAACTATTGTCACTTGTGGATTTGTCTTGCAAGTTGCGATATAGAATGATGATGACTGGTATTTGGTTTATGAAGATTGAGAGAGAGAGAGAGAGAGAGAGAGAGAGAGAGAGATTCCTTTTCAACTTATTGTTTGGCATAGTGACGAAGATAACTCCTGTCAAAGCAATATATTTTGTATACTTGACTGCGTCAACTCCATTCCCCTCACCAAAGACTTGTGGATCTTGGTCATGTCTACTCCAACTAGTACTAATAAATACTATATATATATATATATAGGATTACATTATAATCAAAACCACCCATTTAGACATTTTTGCATAACTAAGAATTAATATCAACCATTGGATGAATAAATCTATGGACGAAATTACACCCTCACGAATGTCATTATGGTGCTTAAGCAAT
>JAYDZE010499330.1:0-15662 GCA_034509125.1 Monilaria moniliformis
AAGGTCTCATCGGTGCCGAACTCCTCCAGCCGACCCGTCTTCCACATCAGTGGAAGCACGCCCTCAGCCTCGCAGAAAAAAAAATTCCTCTGCCAGTTCGCTATCTTCGACTTCGTTTTGACCCTCAAGCCAAGACGAGGTGAGAGGTAAAACCAGCTGTCGATAGACTTAAACAGGAAAAATCTAAGGACCATTGCTAGCGACAGTGGCATGTTCCGACGCCCGGCCTCCACCCCTAGGGCCACTATCTATTTGTATGAGTTCGGCATAATCTGCCCTAGTTGGAGGCCAAAGAGCTGCTGCAGCTCGACAAAAACAGGGTGCAGTGGAAATCTAAGCCCGCTAGCCAGGCAATCCTCATACACAGTACAATATCCTACCGGGGGCGAACAAGCCCTATCCTCCTCCCGAGGGGCAATAAGCAAGCAAGACGCCGGCATCAAATACCTCCTGGCTATATCCCTAATTGCAGACACATCTAATGACGAAGCGAACTCTGCTACCATACCCTTAGTTTCCACGACGGGAAACACTACGCCAATAGACGTAGATTATGTGGAATTTACTGTAAAACATTCCACGACTATACGTCGGGATTGACTCGACGTCGTCACCGGCGACTCCACCGGCGATACAGACTCCGTTCTAGATGACTCTATACCAACAGGTGAAGAAGCGGAAGCCATCGCTTACTTGTTATGTTTTAGAAACGGCGGACTACGAAGTTTCAGTCGGAAACAATCTCGACGGCAACCGCAATGGCAATGGGAGCGAACGATTTTTCTCTAAAAGGATGCAGAAATTTTGGAGTGTGTAAAGTGGCGTACAGGGTAAGTTTTACCTTATATATTTACCACGCGCCCTTTCACATCCCTACTCTACGGTGCCCCAACTGTCGCACGGTCATTGCTGACGTCAGCCCGTGTTCGACTTCGGCATCATACAATCTACCACCTCGGCATCTCTATGTCCGTTTCGTCACTTCCAAGATTGCACCAACCACTTCGTCAAGACTCCCGCCTACACGTACGATCCTAAATCCGCCAAAGTCATCCCTACTCTGCATCCTCGCTTCTAACCTATTTTAGGGGGGATATGATAGGATATGCAGCCCAGCCCACTAGAAGTTCAGCCCAAAGACGACAAGTTCGGCCCACCAGAAGTCCAGTCCAGCCCAGCCCAGAGGCCAACAGCTCGGCCATAAAAGAGGTCGGACCAGAGGCCAACAGCTCGCCCATAAAGGAGCTCGGACCAGAGGCCAACAGCTCGGCCATAAAGGAGCTCGGACTAGAGGCCAACAGCTCGACCATAAGGGAGCTCGGGCCAGAGACATGCGGCTCAGCAGTAAGGAAGGTAGAAGCTCGGCTAAAACCGCCCGCTACCTCCACTACTCCCTAACCGCCAGCCACGATCCCGGAAACCACCCCCACGATCTCTGTAACCGCCGAATCGCTATAATGGCTCATTAAATCGGGCAAAGGCCTATGTAACACTATAAATAGGGATGGTACTAGACGGAAAAAGGGATTAGACACCCTATCTTTGTAATACGCAACCATAATACATTAGTCATACGCTTTGAGCCGTGGATGTAGATCTCATTAACGATCGAACCACGTAAAAAATCGCTCGTGCAATCTTTTAAATTCCTAGTCCATACCCGAATCTGACAAACCCGACAAATTAAAATCGATCAGGATTTACCCATAATAAACTGATAAAACTGGGTTTTCGATTAGTCGAGATTTCTGAAATTATATTAGCTCCAAGGGGAGGCCATGACTTATATTACACCAAAATTAATCCTACGTTGCACCGTCTCAACTTCAACTTGACTTGAACCAAACCCAACAGATTATGACTTTTCTTCAAATAATTGACATTTTATTTAACTAGAAAGAAAAAGAATAACTAAAAGAAATAATCACTTTTTATTCATCCATAAAACTAACAAAAGATGATGAAACCACTAGTATTTTTATGTGTTGGAACTTTGGTTCCAATTTCATGGAATTCTCTTCAATTTTTGGTCGGATAAAAAGTTTGTATCATGATTAAAAATGGCAAGTGAAAACTACCAAATAGCTCGTGAAGGCACATGACATCTTAAACGCAATCCAGATCAAATTGATGCATCATCAAATTTTGTTATTTTCTATTCCCAACCAATATATGCATATCAGAAAAACGCAGCAAATAAATTGCAAGGACTAGTCAACAGTATTACGAAATACGAAAGGGCTAACAATCATTAAAAGAAGAGAAAAAAAAATTATCCAAACATTAATCAGTGATTGACATAAGAGCACGCAGCTTCTTCTCTACTTGAGTTTCTTTCTTTCTTCTTCCAGCTGCGAACCAGTTAGGAGAGAGAAACCGGTGAAGCGATTGAGCCGACAAAGAAAAACTACACAAACACAGATCAAGAAACAAGTGCAGCAGCTAAACCTACCTTACTGTTAGTCAAGGTTAAGGTGCTCATTGCTTGGGGATGTAGTAAGAAGGGTAGCCCCCGATGGCCGTTTGTGGAGGAGGCGTTTCTTTCTTAACACCGTACTGAGGATAAGAGTATTGTGGATGGATGGCGTATGGAGAAGCTGCTGCTGTTGCAGGGCTTGTATAAGAAGCAGCTGGATATGTTGCCATCGGTTGCGGATAACCGTACCCCATAGGGGCTCCACCATTCATATGTACAGGCACTGGAACCGCAGATGGTGGTAACTGTGATTGCGTAACTTTCCCTTTGTAGTTATCGGCTAGCTTGACAGTTATGTTTCTTCCCTGTAATTGATGAAAGGGAAGACATTTTACATATCCATCTTTTACAGTTCAAGGAAGAGTCTTTATATTGAGGGCAACTCACTCCAAGCAATTTTTGGGGGTCGTCTATAGCTTTCTTTGCTGCCTCAACAGTCTTGTAGGTAACAAAGCCAAAACCACTGTAAAGAAGGACCAAATCCATCAGACCACATAGCGAGAGAATTGTTCTTCGAGTTGAGGAGAAAAGTTTTTTTACCGTGATTTATTTGTGTCCTTGTCATAAGCAACGGAACCCTCTTGAATCTCGCCGTGTGTACTGAAGAAAGCGAGCAGCATTTCACTGGTCGTCTCAGGTGATAAACCACCAACATACAGTTTCCTTTGGGCTTGATCAGGTGTTATGCTGTTGCTGCTTAGTCCTTCACTCGCAAGGTTACAAACAGCCATACGACCCTGAAGCAAATATGTGGGTAAATAAATTGGAAAGGAGAAGTTCGACTCAGGAGTGCTGGTGGTTATTTATTTAAATTGGAAAGAACTCCAATTTTGTCCGCAAGGTAATGAGCTGAAATACTAACATCAATCATTTTACTGGGTGCTTTTAGAGCTGCCTGAGCAGACTCCATATCTTTAAAAGTAACAAAACCATAACCACGCGATTTTCCTGTCACTTTGTCGTATATCACGGCACCCTCTTCGATTTCACCATGCTCTAGAAAGGCCTGCATCCAATCATTGACTCAACATAAATAAGTCAAAATGTTTGCATTAACACCCCAAAATTGCATGACTAAGAGTATGAGATTAAAGAATATACACATTGAAACTCTGGATATATTATCAGTGAATCAGTGACCAACAGTTATATAACAGGGTGAATTCACCGAAAACAAAATGCATGTCCTGCAGGCAGCAAACACTCACAGCACACAAAGTTTCTGAAGTAGTATTCCATGCTAAACCACGAACAAAAAGCTTGCGAAGGGCAGGATCAGCACTTGCAACACTTTTAATTTCTTCGGCAATAGAAGAATATTTGGACCCTCTTCACGCCAGAACATGCAAACAAGCACACACATACAAATGTCAATCCACACAGCACGCCACCAGGATGAACAAGAATGGCCTTCAGTGTAGTGTAAGACAACATGTAGACTCACAACAGGCATCCACCTCGCACACCACACACAAGCACAATTAAGCATTTGTGCGCATAAAGGGTGAAAACATCAATAATGCAATAGAGGCAATGTACCATTACCTTCTAAGTCCTACTATAAAAACTTCTACATTCAGATAAAGCCCTCTCCTGATTTCAATTTCCAACAACCCACACATCAGAACTCGCCACTTATAGCCTTGTGGTGAACCTTCTCGTTTTTTTAATTTCTCTGCTACAGCATCTAATTACGCGGACATGAATGTCAAATATTATGAGGAGCCCCTAAGGCTATACTAACAAACTATTGTTCCTTACACCACACTGCCCTGAGAGCCCCAGAGAAAAATCCAACGTATACAACCATTGCAACTCTTCGCTGTCTCAAATTGTAAATAACAGCAGAGCCATATAATAGGCTGCCCATATAAAATGCCAACACTAATATCACCAACAATCAAATCCTCTGAGCTCATAATTTACAAAATCACGTGGTCCAGTGAAACATTTATGCAACAAAACCCATATTTCCCATGAAATAGAAGCAGTATTTTAACTAATACTTCTAAATAAAGAAAGACACATATCAGCTGCACAAATATATGGTTTAAAACCTAATCTAGAATCACTGCCTATCAACTTCCAAATACCTCCAGCTCCGGACAAATTCCCTAACAGAAACAATTGTTTTAGCCCATTCCAATCATGTAAAAAAGGAATAATCACCAAACCTAGTTAATTTAGGAAACGAATTAGGGTTAAGGAATTACGCTCTAGCAAGTATATCAACGAGCTGCGGCTTAGCGAGCGGGTCGAGAAGCGCGCGCAATTCCTCAATAGTTGAATTCGCGGTCGAATCGTTTGATTTGCGCAACACCTCGCCGTTCCCCAATTCGTCTAGCTTCCTCTTCTTCAAATCCTCCATTTTATGCGCTAATACTATTTCCCCCTACTCAACGAGCCCCTATTCTCTCTAGCTCCCAATTGAAGATTTTTGTGGAAGAAAAGGGCCACTGCAGTGTGTGTGGTGCGTGTTTTCGTGCTGGCTGGCTGAAGAGTGCGAAACTGAAACCCTTTTTTTCTGTTGCTGAAAAACACCTCTTCATTTTTACATCTCTGCTGTTGCTTCATTTGGTTACTGATTCACATAATTTGTCAATTGGGCCTTAATAAATTGGGCCATACCATAGTGTCCCCTTGAGTCGAACGAGCCGAATATACATACATTCGGTTTGATCCTCTATATTACGATTACAATATGTATTTACCTCTATCATTGTTCACTATAACATCGAAATCGGATTATAATTTAAAAATAACCCCTAATTTTATAACTCCCAATTACGTTGCCTGTTCTTGAAGATTGAGACATTTACCAGCTTGAATTCTTGATACATGTAACTATTTTAGTATATGTTTGCCACCAAAGTTACTTGATCGTAACAATCTTCTCTAGTCAAAACTTTTTCAAGCTAAATCGATCTCTAACTTCACCTTCTAAAAATATCAATTCATTATCATGTTGGTATAACCAATGAGGAGTTTAACTGTTCAGGGTTTTATAGAATTATTATTTTAAATTAATTCATGCAAATCAAATTAAATATCTATCTAAAACGTATATAGCATGCAACTAGATAAAATTAAAGAGTCCTATCATGTTCATAGATTTCGATTAATTTATATTCCGAGCAGAATCTTCGATTTGTAAATTATTATAGATTGTTTGTAATTCCCATCACTCCACCAACAATTCAATCGTAGAAATATTCTACCTTATTCCCCCATGCAGCTCGACTATTGGGTGAACAATAAACTGACGGGCCTAATAACTGGGAGAAATGGCGAAAAACACAAACAAAAACAAACAAACTTTTGGCATTCTCTCTTTGTATAGGGAGGACAAAAATTTCAGCTATCACACACAATGTATTATGCGCTCCCTACCCCTTATTTATAGAGGCTGTGGGCTAAGCTAGCTATTTCTATGATGATTAAAACTGGGCCTCCTAATGGGCTTAATTTCATTAAGTTGAGCCTAACTCAATTAAATCTATTAATATTAATTCACTTCACTATAGAACTAAATTGCATTGTCCGACCTCGTTATTCACTATTAGCATAGAAGAACTTATCTCAGTGTGAATTCATTCCATTGCAATAACCGTATTAGTATCATCTGTTAGCTAAGATAAGCGTAACATCGGACTGATACTGCAGCCTTTCACAATAGATTATCCAGATTTATCTATGCCGTAAACTTACTTATTCTATAAGGAACTAACTAAATAATCTTCTGTGATCTAGGATCCATCACAAAATTTACAAAGTAGAAGATAAACTTGTTTGTACATAATATAAATAATAGAATATAAAAGATAGACCAGTGACAAAATAACTTCAAAATCATACATAACAGAAATAAGTTTTTACAATACAAAGTAGCTCTAAAGCATCATTTCTATATACAAACTCTAATAATTTTCCACTTATACTCAAAATATGTTTCGGAGTATACTCCTATCTATCCATACTCTCACTTATACTCAAAGTGGTTCCTTGATGCATTTCACTCTCATTCCTTCCACATGACGCGTGAACATCGTGCCGGGTAAGCTTTTTATGAAAGGGTTCGCTAGGTTGTGCTTGGATGCGATCTGGGTCACCATAATGTTGCATCTTCCCACTATATCTCTGATGATATGATACATCCTCTCAATATGCTTGCTAGCCTTATGGGCCCACAGTTCCTTCGAATTTCCCACTGCACCAGAGTTACCATATTCCGAACTACATTTAAATCCATTAGGAAGTTTCTGAGCTAAGAAGTTTCCTTAGCATCATCTGAAGCAGCTACATATTCAACTTTCATGGTGGAGTTCGCAATGCATTTCTGCTGCACACTTCTCCATGTAACAGCCGGGAATGCTTATTCGGTCGGTCCGGTTATAATCAAACCGAATTGATCGGTTAACCGAACCGAATAGCAACCCTAATAGGTAACCGAAACCGAACCGATTAAGATATCAGTTAACCAAATAACTGGTCGGTTATTAGGTTAACCGAATGTGACCAAAGTAAACCTTCAAATATAATTTCAATTCATGCGATGGATGATGGACTTGTTTTATCGCTGGCCCATAGACTCCATTCAATTAACTTACCCAACTCAATTCAACCCGCCCCTTTTTATTATCCCACTCATGTCTCATCTTCTTCTCGTCATCCGATGTGGGGATAGCATGTACTCCCACATTATACAACTAAATGCAAAATGTTTTTGCCAATTTTGGGAGTGTGTACTCTATTTTGTTCATATTGTAGTTGATCTCGAACTGTTGATAACTTACATGAAGACTATTGAGTATGATATCTACATGGGAATAAGCATAAATATGCCCCCCCTATGATTTCAATCTCATTTAGGTGGCCCATCATCTCGAGGACATGGTCACTCACAGATGAACCGCCCAACATCATGTGGTTCATAATTTTTTGCATTGCCGTTTGCTTAGCAGTACGGTTCTACGTCCTGAACAGGTTCCCAATGTATTGCATAATTTCAGTGGTTGTCTGCATAGACTGATGCTGATGTTGAAGTATAATGGTCATATAAGCCAACATGTAGCACTTCACCATCTCATTAACGTTGCACCATTTAGCAGATGCTTCCTTAACCATATTTGAAGTAGAATTGGCTAGGTGTGTATAACGCAAACTTAATGTCATCGGCTATTAGAACTATATCCAAGTTACGTTTCCAATCTACACAGTTTTGGCCTTCAAGTTTGTTTTCTTTTAGGATTGAAACGGGGGGATTGAAAGACATTTTTGTTTTTTTATAAAATTAGTAGGTTAAGAAGAAATAAACATTCATCACATTACATGCTTGATGCAAATCCAGCTAAGGTAAGGTCGTGTCGCAGCTGCTCCACTCCGGTGCCGTCTGATGAACTGAACTTCGTTGCCTTCCCCCGCGCGAAGCGAATGGGCGCTGTGCTGTGGGTCAGCGCCACTAAAACCTAGCATGCCACTAAGGTGATCAAATATTGAGCAAGGTTTAACCAAAATTTTCTGGTCACACGACTTGACAGTTAGACTAGAGACCATGAATGTGGCATGTCTGGCAATTTGTGTCTAAGCTCATACCATAAGTTTATCACACAGATTTTTTTTTTTTATTCCTAGGAGAGGTCGCATGGCACAAATAAAATTCTACAACTATCTTAAGTGATTACCAATTACATGAACTTATAACTTCCAGAAGTCTAGCCGCCACTTAGAATTCCAGTTGTTACTTCATGAATGGAACAACTCATGGAGACCATATATAACTCTTATGTTCAATAAATTAAACACAGTTATAATAATCAGTTAGTCATTTTAGTTTAAAATTTGTTTTTACATGACTATCACATAAAGTAGACAAGACAGATTATCTACTTTAAACAAGGATAAAACAATCATCAGAACAAAGCTGGAAATAAATAAATTACAATCCATTTAAATTGGTAAAATTATCCAAACCGTTTGTGTATGGAACCACTCTTTAGCACACGGCCCGTATGCCACTTTCTGTCCAGTTTTGTGCAGCGTTGAAAGCACCACACGGTCCATGTAGAACACCACTCTCTTACACAAGGACCGTGTGTCACCTACAGCTTGCACATGTGCACAATTCTGGCTGAGGAAAAATAGGTTGTGGCTAGGCCACCCAGCCACCTGCTCCCACTACTTTAGCCACGCATGATTTTTTGGATGGAGCTCTGCGATACTCATGTATCGTGGCCCACATCCAACCTTTGTTCTTCGTGTTCTTTGTCTTGATTTCTCTTCCATTACATTACATAATTATAAGAAATTGAAAGAACGACCTATACTATCGCGGTCAACTCCTGTGGATTTACATATTCTGAAAAATAACAAAAATTAACGGATATATGGATTCCACATTCATGCTATTTTAGATTTATGCAAATTAATATACATAAAATTGAAAACTAAGAAAGAAAACGCATGAAAAATAAGAAATCAATACGAGATTTCATAAATCAGAGCCTAGATCGGGCTCTGATACCAACTGGTGAGAAGTCTTGTGAATGAATTTCAACTAACCCTGATGATCCAAGGATAACGTAGGAATTCTTGAGAACATGCAATCAAACAAATCTTATGAAAATTAACACAAGCATGCTTTATCAAACAAATCTTAAACATGCTCTTTCTATGGATGTAGGATTTTACCTCTTGAAGCGATCTCCAAAGATCGAGATGGCTTGCTTCCTTCTCTACACACGAATTCCTTGCTCCTTGGTATTCAACCTTCAATCGTTTAATCTATTCATGTATTCTAATCCTCGACTATTGGGTGGGCAACAATCTCTCAAGGTTATGGAACTAGAGAAGAAAGAAGAAAAGAAGAGAAAAAGAATGTAAATCTCAAACTAGAAATAAAAATATGCAGTCTTCTTTTCCTTCTCATTCATTATATAAAATATATGCGGGCTAGATTTAGGATCAAATGGGCTTGGGCTTCCCCATTGGGCTTAACTAATTAAATTGAACCCCAATTTAATTTCAACCCATTAGAATATTAATTTGGACCACAATCGAAACTAATATTGAACTCACAGCACAATACCAAATTACGAATAATTTATGCTCCTTTTAACTAATTTATTTCCTCGTTTTTAATATGTCTAATATCCATTAATTAACTAAAACCTGCTGCTGGTTTCAATTATTTAATATCTTTTACCAATAGTTGTCTAGTTCAAGATCGTTATTTATCGTACTAGAATTAAATTCCAACTGAGCAGTTTTCTGTAAAATAAAACCTTTATCTCAAACACCTCTTGGGGTTATTATCAACCCAGGCTTAGTCAGAACATGATTCAATGTAATAGCAATCTTAGCACCGCTAGATAATAATTACCATTGCCCAAGATGTCGGGATTTCTTTAGGTTACGAAAAACCCTCACCTATTGACAAGTCAAAACAGTGCATAATCAATGTCATATGCTCAGAGATTACGAAATAATAATTTTCGAGATCTTGTCATTTAGTACTCAACAATAATGACTTATCTCATTGCGATCCTTTCGGTGTTATTCCACACCAGTGTCATTCGTCATCTCAAGATTAGGAGATGTTAGGTCCAACACTACAATTGTAAACGATAGGTAGTCCATTTCCTGTGTAGGTTGTGAATTGTTATTTACTTCTGCAAGACACGTGGTGAGAGAACCTTTAGTGATGACGCGACCACCATCCACCATACAATGCAGAAGACTTAAGACTCGTTTGTGCATTTATAAATACTTGAATGAAATAAACATAATATAAAAGACAAACCAATGCAATGAAATAATTTATTCTCATTAATTGGAAAATAAGGTTACATACAAGCAGCTCGAAGCATGTTTTCAGTATTTACCCTAACACCAAGTTCAAAGTGTAAACCGTTGTTTACTGCGCAATTCCCAAAAATGAAATAGGTAACTAAGCACAACTTATCATAGATCTAACGATATCTAAAAGTATTATGGTTTTCCTCTTGTCTGCACCATTTTGTTGAGGTGTACCAGGTGCAGTCAATTGGGATTCAATTCCCACATTTGAAAAGTAGGCCCTAAACTCGTTGATAAGATGTTTGCCTCCACGATCATATTGTAAACACTTGATAGTCATACCATGATGCGTCTCCACAAGTGCTCTGAATTCCTTGAATCTATCAAACGATTTTGAATTCTGTTGTATCAAATAGACATATCCATAACTGGTGTAATCATCAATAAGCGTGATGAAATATTGCATACCTCCCATAACTTGAGTCGACATGGGTCCATATAAGCTAGAACGAATGAGATCCTACACTCTAGGGGCCTATTCCTCTTGACTTCAAAAGGCCTCTTAGTCATTTTACGTTCCAAGCAGGATTTCCAAATTGAAAAAGATTTTTACTTTTAGATCCTGTAATGGACCGTAGTCTGCCAACTTTTGGTCCCCCCAAGATTAATATGACTAAGCCTTAGGTGCTACATGTAAGTTTCATTTATCGAAGAAAATGAATATTTACATTTTTTTGTTGTATAGGTTGTGCATTCGTTAAAGTTGACAAATTATTTACCATCATGTGATATCAGATAAAAGAGTTACTTTTCTTGACAATAATATAATCATCAGAATAAACTGAATATCAATTATTAACAAATTTAGAAACTGAAAATTTTCTTTTTAAAACCAGGCACAAACAAAACATCTTATAAAACTAAAAAAATCCTATCGTTACTAAAAGATAAACGCACGACTCCCACTGCAACAGCCGCCACTCTCGTGGCATTACCAATGAGATGATAGTCACCACCTTACGTAGTGCCCATGCTTTCTGAAACGCCTGCGAATCAAAACAAACATGACTATTGACTCCAGTATATACTACATACGAATGAGTAGAACTAGTCGCTAAACATAATTTCTCCATTCTTTCGAAGCGGACAATCACTCTTCAAATGTCCTTTCTCACTGCACTTGAAGCAGTTTTCAGTTTGTTTATTTTTCTTGCTGACCTTCTTCCCGTTCTTTGCCTCTGGCTTTTGAGCAAGCGGTCTCTTACCCTTGTTTTTGCCCAGCTTGCCTTTTTAGGTGGGTTAGACGAGCGGGCTGCTATCAATGCCTCACGAGTGTGCGCCATTAGACCTTCTACCAATTGCATCTCAGTTAAATGCAGAGTATAAACATTATTGTTCGCATCATAGTTTAATCGGAACTGTTGAAAGCCGTTTGACAAACTTTAAATGATGATATCAACCTGGGAGGTTGCGTCAATCATCTCCCTAATATCTCTATCCATTGAGATAGTCCATCATCTTGAGAATATGGTCCCACACAAATGTTCATTCTGTCATGATCACATGCATGATATTACGTATTGCCAACGACGCAGCAGCACAGTTTTATGTCTTGAATATGTTACTTCAGTTCAAAATCAACTCAGTAGCAGTGCCCAAGGCTTGATGCTGATATTGCATTACATTTGGCATAAATGCCAAATGGTAACACCGCGTCTTCTAATTAGGCTTCCACCATTATTGATAAGTTTCCTTAACCACATTTGAAGCATTAGCTACAATATATGTGGACAAGGTTGTTAAACAAACTTAATGTCTTTAGAAGTTAAGACAATATCCAAATTTCTTTTTTAACCAACATGGTTATTTCGTTCAAGTTTGTTTACTTTGATAATCGAAGCAAGTGGATTGAATGACATATTAACATACTGAGAATAAAATTAAAACATTGTCATGTTTTGTTGTCCCACATTGAAAATGTGAAGTAAAAAGAGATCAACTTAAATAACTAATGAGTCACTCCATTTATCACTAATTGGTTTTTGGATGAAACTCGACTAGGGTTTGGTTGGTCTTTCCTTCATATAATAGGTATGCTTCAATGAATGAGAATGTACCTAGCCATTGTACAATCTAATAAGGTATCATAGTAGGCTCCATGCTCGAGCCAAATGTGCTGTCAGATGTGACGGTGCATGAATGATCATATTCAGATATTAACAACTACGAAGGACTCACATGTGAGGGAGCACGTCGATATATTCACATGTGAGTTGTCCCACATCGAAATGTGAAGTAAAAAGAGATCAACTTTAAAACCTAGTGAGTCATTCTTCCTTTCACCAATTGGTTTTAGGATAGAACCTGACTAGGGTTTGGTTGGTCTCCGCTCACGTATCAGGTACGCTTCAATGAATGAGATCGTACCTAGCCCCCGTAGAATCTAACATGCCACAAAACATGCATAACACAATTAATTGATAACCTTAAACAATTAAATGCATCGCCCAAACAGATTAACTAGAACCAAGCAAGCCTCGCAGTATGATCGATTACCGGTCCCAACTAAAACAGGTTTTCTGGTCGCGCAACGTAACAGAATAGAGACTATGCTTGCAACATAACAGAAAAATTATACCTAAGCACTTACCATTATTTTAGCACAAAAAATATTATGTTGCTTTATTAAGCCTGCGACAAAGAAGTCATATTGCCGCTAATAATATTCTACAACTATCATTAGAAATTTAATCATGTTAACTTATAATCACTCAAAGATCAAGCAAGCCACAAAGTGTGATCAAGCAAGCCTGGCGTTAGGCACCCTACTCCAGCCCCTCACAAATGCTGCCCGCGCAAGCGCCAGAGTACACACTGACGAGGGTTGCCATGAGTCTCCATCCATCCGCCTTTATGTCGCCCGTCTCCGTCACGACAGCGTGCACGCGCCTAGGTGCCTTGTGGGCTCGGGTCATCGCCGACCGAGGTTCGTCTAGGCACCGTGCCCTAGTTCCCTACCCGTTGCCTTTTTATGTGCTCGCCATGCACGTCCCTGCTACTGCCTGCGAAGCGCCTTGGCGTGCGAGGCCTAAAGCTGCTGAAAGCAGTTCGGCGCATAGTGTCGTTGCTCTCGCCCCTGCCGTCCATCGCTGCGTCTTGTTTCCACCTGCCCAGTCACTTGCACCGGTGCATAGCACTCAGTGCTGTGCGCGATGCCCCTCAACATCGTGCGCACGACACCACCTGATGCTGCCTTGCGTGCGGCGGCCTCCTCGCTTTGCGACGAGTTACCGACATCGAGTGGGCATCCACGACATAGTGCTAACGCATATTCACTCCACTATGGAATTATTTCATTTAAGTTGAGCATAACTTAATTAAGCCAATGAATATTAACTCACTCCATTGTAATATTAATATTGGACTGCCCAGCGTGATCCATATTAAGAATATGGAACCTTTTAATTAATTATTTTCCGTGTTAAAGATCTGGAATATCCATTAATTAATTTAAGCCATTAATTAATTTAAGCATGTTGGCGGCTATAGTTATTTAATATATTTTTCAAGAGTGAAACAACTTAAACTTTTACTATTATATTGGAAATAAATCCAACTCGGTAGTTTTGTATAGTAATTATTTTTAATATTCTAAAAGGGATATCATCGATTCGGGCTCACCCGAGACATGATTCTCTACAATAACACTCTCTCACACACCAATCACCACTACCCAACATACCAAGATATAGGATTAAGAAAAATCTGCTCTTTCTAATACATCAAAGCGGTGTATAATCAGCAATGTATACTCAATGTTATCCACATAGATTGAGAAATAACAATCTTCAAGATCTTGTTATTCATTATTAGCAAAAAATAACTTATATCACCGTGAATTTCATTTGAATGCAATAACCGCACCAATATAATTTGTTAGCTAAGATAAGCGTAAAATCGAACTGATATTGCGACTTTTTTCAATAGATTATCCAGATTTATGTAAGTTGTGAATTACTTATTTTACAAGAAACTGACTGAGTGATTTTCTGCGATTTTGAATCCACCACACAGTTTTCAATGTAGAAGATGGACTTGTTTGCGCATAATATAAACAACAAAATATAAAAGTTAAACCAATGGGAAAATAACTTCATTCTGATATATAAAGAAAATAAGATTTTAATAATATGAAACAGCTCTAAAGCATGCTTTCAATATACAAACCCTAACACCAAGAAAATGCATGTTTTATCCACGGATTCAACGACATGTTTCTTGAAAAAATAAGTTTATTCAACTACGTAATAAGTGAACAAAAAGAAAACAAAACATTAGACATTAACTCATTTCAAGAAAACGCAAATGGTTCTAAGAAAACTAGCTAGTTTATCTTGATTAAGAAACCATTATCATTGGACCTTTCTGAGACGACTAAAACCTTTGGATCTTCTAGGGTAGATTTGCTGTTCGAGTTTGTCAATTTTTCCATGAGATTCTGCGCAGTTTCCCGTTGTTGATCGAGCATCATCTTAAGCTTCTTGTTCATCAACTCAATTGAGAGGGAGAGAGAGAGAGAGAGAGAGAGAGAGAGAAACCTCTAATTGCTCCTGGAGGCGCACTTGGATGTGAAGTTACAGATGCAGTGCCTCTTTGATTTGCATGCGACTACGAGGAAATTTTATGTTAGCATCAGCTGGAGGGGAAGTAGAAAAACATTGGGACGAATGCCAAATTTTCTAAATTTTGAGTTTCAAATTTGAAAAAAACAATTTTCTTAATTACTATTTGATCCATTGATGTGAGCTATTGTACCATAATTCATAAAAATGTTGATAGTTTGACAATTAAAAAAAAAACTTAAAAAACTTTTTGTTTAGTGGGGGCTTGAGCCACCCTTAGTAAGGGAATCGAGACGTAATTGATCTTACATTTTAATGTCGATGTAAGCTACGTTGTTTGCAATGTTAGTCCTTTTGTCTGGTCTTCCTACAACAGCAAGAACCTAACACCATTTATTCACAAATTTGGATTAACAAAAAGGTGATGCTATTTGGCCAAAAAATGGTGATGTTATTCACCGTAATTGATTTCCGCAATAAAATATTAAGTTAGTAGAAAGGAATTGACACTCATACCAGTAAGTAATAAAATATTTGTAACATCCCTTACTTGGTTACTAAATAACCGAATAACTAATGTCACGATTGGATAATCTTACATATTTTTCAAATATATTATTATTATTATTATCACTATAATTTTATACAAAATCTGTCAATGAAATTCGAATGTATACTTCCTATTTAATCAAACAATCTCATAAAAAACTATATATATATATATATATATATATATATGTGCAAAATTTGCACATCAGTTCAACACGGTT
>JAYDZE010499441.1:0-15661 GCA_034509125.1 Monilaria moniliformis
GGGGGGGAGAGTGACCGACAGAAGAGAAGTGGGGAGGAGAAATAGGGTAGGAATGTTGTGGGCTTGGGCTTGGCCCAAGTTCACTTTTTTTTTTTTAATTTTCGGCCCAAACCCAAAATTAGGGTATTACAAAAATAATTTTGTCATTTTAATGTAAAATTATTTCAATATGCATCAGACCACACATCAGAACAGATAGAAACATTGTAACCTAAACGCATCAAATTTGTTTCTAATTGAACCTTTTTGTCAAAATAGTATTTTCTTATACAGGCAGTCAAATGAATTCTAGCTATTTTTTTAGCACAAGGACTATATGCATCTTTCATACTTAATAAATAAGTAAATTTGCGAGTAAAAGTAAAAGGTAAGTGTTCCATTGAAGCATATGTAGACATAACATCAATTGCATGATTATAGTCATATTTAAAATAGACATACATGTTCCGCCAGTTGCGGAGTCAACTTGTTGGTGTTGGAAGTTCAGTTGGGTTTGGCTTGAACGGAATCCCAAATTCAGTAGGATGACATTTCTCTGTGTGTCGGATGAACATACTGTATCCTCATCCATGTGTATATTTATACACAGTGGTACAATAGTGGTAATACATATTGAATTTTTTTGGGGCACAAGAACTATAACCGGGCTTATCTCTTTCCACCTTCTTGAAGTATTTTATGAAGATGTTGGATGTCCTAATTCGTTCATTTTTCTTTGTCGGTGGCGATGGCAATTCATCTTCGTCTCCATCTCCATCTCCATCATCATGTTGAGTTGGTTGAGAATGATTAGACTGAGGAGGAGACGATATTGTTTGTTCAACATCATCGCTCATATTGAAATTTAACTCGGGTAATGGACTTGTGTTGTAAAAATATTTTCTTGCCCTTGGGAGAAGTATATGCTGTTGATGTTCATCATCATGGGGGGGCTCAAGCCCGTAAGGTCAGCAGCTGCACAATATTTATCCTCCTGCAATCGTTACATTATATATAAATTCAACTAAAACATTAAAATTAAATTGATATTAATATATAATAATTGAAGATATAACAATTTGCATATTTTCCTCGAATTGACTTGGAAATGCATAGCTACTTGTTCCAAATGATCAAAGACTTGTTCTCGGCGTAATGATGACCTATGTCGGGGGGCAACGACACCACTTTGGTTTTGGGCAACACATTTGCCCTTATCAGCATGGTTATGACAAGATGATCACATATTGATATAAATTATATAATGTAGTGTGTAAAATGTAAATGCACAATTGTGTAAATGATAATTTGATAGTAGTAAGTAAAGTAATCACTTGAGAATTGAGAGAAATTGAATTAGAACTTATTAGAACTGAAGTAGTAAAAAGTAAGCATTGAGCACAACAAGAGAGAAATTGGAGGTTAAGGGTTGAATTCTTGTTGACATAAGAGGAGTGAGTTTAGAATGGGGGTGATAGAGTATTTATAGATAAAAATGACCGGGGAAGTTTTTAATTTGAATTTTAATTTTTGAAAAACAAAAATCTAAAAATTTCGCTGAAATCGGTAGTTTTCTGTCTCAAAACTGCAACTACGCCTGATCCTACCATCTAAGCTTGTACACCTCGAAAACCGCTAGTTTCCGGTTCTAGAAATCCTACCCCGTAATCGGACTATGTAGCCCGTTAACACGATTCATGTTTGAACCGTGAAGGCCAGCTCCGGTTTCAGAAACGGAACCGCCGATCTGGTTCTGGTTCCAATTTACCAGGCACGTCTATATTAAATGCACATAATTGGCTAAAGATTTCATTTTTCGTATACATTCTTTTGATATACTAAAAAACAATAAAATTCATTTTTTCATATTTCGAGTTTTTTTGTTATATATAATCTTTAATATTTACTTTCTTAGTGAATCATTTATATAACTGATGATTTCAACATTTAACTAGGGTGTAATATTATCATTGATTTTTAATTATTTTGAGGTAATCATTTTTTTAGAAATTATAATTATAAATAGATTTTATAATTGAGTTGTATTGTGCTTTTTACTATTTAAAAATAAAAGAATTGTTAAAAATGAATGAAAGTATTGAAAAAGAAAAGAAAATAAGAAATTGACCAAACTCTTACATTTAATGTATTTAAATGTTACGGGTCCATTTGCTAGTGGAGTTAAGATGATGAGAGATATCGTAGCAAATGGGATATGATATCTTACTCATGGGCGATGTGGTATTATGACGTTCGACTCGATAGGAATGATAAATTTTGCAGATATTTTATATACGTGTTTGGTACTCAAGATAGGGAATCCGATAACAACATCAATTGTCAATTTTATCCTAGCTTTCTAATTTGTTGGACGATTTAGTCTCTTATTCCCTTGTTCAGTATTCAAGACATAACCCGTAGAAATGCACCATGCATACCACACGAAATTGATATAGCAAAAGAGTGAGATAATTTATTAGCTCAGTCAAGTCGACAAATTCAGTGCGAGTTGAGAGTGTGGATGCAAAAAGAATAAGCGGGGAAAGAAAGTGGAGATATCATGTGAGAGTGTTGATGATTGGATGTCAGTACGAGAGATTCTTTCTAATTGACCTAGTAGGATCAATTATATATGATGGGTGTGCGACAGCTAGAGCTTGTTTGGAACGCGCATTCCAACCCTAACTACCTCAAATCTCCCGGTTGGATTTCTTGCAATTTTCCTCTTACTTAACTGTCAAGTGACCGTCTTTTCGAGGAGTTGACCTGATTAATCTGTGTATCCTCCGTATGTGGGCCCTGGTTTGGGCTCTTTTATACCAAGGTAATATAGGCCTCTTGACCGGACCGACACGTTGGGCCGAATGATCTTATCTTTTTTGGCTAATACGAGTTTCCCCACTACGGTCCGCAATGCAGACGTGCCTAAATTAACATTCGTTACTAATTAAATAATTATTATTATTAATTAAAGAATAATAATTAATTAAACAATAATTAATTGTGAATTCGTATTAAGTAAAGATATCGAAATTAATAAACTCTAATTGTGATGATCTATCTTAATTATGATTAATTAATACTTAATTAGCAACTAATAATTATTTAATTAATAATTAACTATTAATTGAGGACATTCACATCGTAGACGTCCTTGTAGGAATCTTCGTCAACTATATTTTGGGCTCAATTTAATCCATTTACTTACAATCAATACTTTAGTAATGATTAACTATTGTTTAACTAATATTATTAGTTCATTTTTTATGTATAAAATTTAATTAATAATTTATAAAGGACTCAATAATATTAAGAAAATTACTAATATTGTAACAAACAGTTTCAATAACAAATACTCGTATTCAACAAATTATCACCCAAATTTTGATATCTTTCTTATATTATATTTTTGTGTTTTTTTCATAAGGTACAAATACATCTTGAGGTGTTTGGTCGACTTTGAAAAGTATAGGATTATATTTGAATTTTGCGATATACCTTTAGAGCTATGTTTTCTTTTATCAATCGTGTCTTATCTCTCACACCAAATCTCTCTTTTATTAATAATACATTTTCACAGGGTTAAACAACATATGTCATAACTAAGTCTTGTATAACAAAAAAAGAGGAATAATGAAATTTAAGCCTCCTTTAGGTTAGGATTGTATTGAACTCCGGATTTTGTGATCCACTCATTAGCGTACATTACTGATCCCATCCAAGTCTTTGATTTTATATATAACTGGCCACGTAACCCAGTTATTTGTCTCGGAATCGGGTCTAGTGTTCTCGTACTCGCCATAGTAACACGTGTCACGACCGACTTTGCCAATCCACGTCGACCAGCCGGTGCGGTTGATGAAATTGTTGATTTTAGTGTACATGATGATGGTCCACGAGCACGGTTTCCATGGGCGGTCGAGGTACGACCGGCGGTTGCACTTCTAGTAATGTCAGTGGGGCAATTATGCGCCCATTTTGGATAACGAAAGCACAATTGTCATTGCAGTCGTTGCGACCATGTGCAACAACCACAAATTTGTGGTTCGGGCCAAGCTTATGGGGTATGAATGTACAATTACGGAAAAGGGTGAGGGCATCCCCAAAGACAAATTCAATGGTGTCGGTGATGGTGGAGATGTTGTAGAATTGGCGGTATACGTTGGCACACAGGCGATTTTGATAGCCATCAACCTTAATGTTGTAAAAGATAGCCCTATCATCGGAGATGTGCAGTGCGAAGGCTTGATATCCATCGGACCCTGCCGTATTTTTAAACCCAATGTCCTTGGCCATGAAATATTCAAAGTTCACACCTGCTACAACAAGTGAAATGACTGAAATTATTCATAAAAGCTAGAATTTCAATATTTTTATATACAATCCCTTTCAAGAATACATTATTTGTTCATGTTGGTTAATGCCCATAAGGGCAATTAATAAACTCCCAAATCAAGGCAGTTTGCATGAAAAGAGAACTCACATAACGACTATTCAAGAAGGAAAAAAATGACAGATCCATGTAGTTATAGAAATATACACGCGCACACAATGTGTGACGAAGTGGGGCAATACATGCAAATGAAGAAGAAGTTCTTCACAATACTCCATGCAAGCATGATAAATAATAGTTCTTCTCACAAAAATATTTTCATTCGTTTCTGTTAATTCGGAAGATAGTGATGTTAGGGTATATATTGAAAAGCAAGTTTTGAGCTGCTTTGTACTTCTAAATCCTTATTTCTTAATTATGAGAAGATTATTGTTTTGTCACATTGGTTTGCTTTTCATATTATTTTTCTTATAATTCATTATGATTAAGCAAATAAGTCTAAGTCTTTTGCATTATAGACCGAGTGGTGATCAGGTTATCACTGAAGGTTCTTCAATCAGTTTCTTGCAAAAGAAACACTAAGTTTCACAACCTAGATAGACTTAGACAATCTATCGCGAAATGTTGCAGTATCACTCCAAAACGTTTACTAACCTTCGTAAACAAAAGACACTGGTGTGGTATAGCACTGAAATGATTCACGTGAGATAAGTCTTTCTTGTTGATTACTGAAAGACGAGGTCTCAGTGATATTTATTTCTTAATCTTTGCATATAACATTGAGCATACGTTATTGATTATAACATAGTGATTTTGGATAGATTTTTTGAAATCTATCCAAGATCAAATCATATCTTTTTGAGTTTATCTCAATTAGTTATGGTAATATCTTTTAAGATTTATCTTAAAAGATGTGGTAATATCTTGAAAGATATGATACTATCTTTTAAGTATATCTTGCAAAGATATTTTTATATCTCTTCTTGAGATAAGATATGGAAATATCTTTGAGTTTATCTTGAAAGATGTGATAATATCTTATCTTAAGATAAGATATGTTTTGATCTATTTGTTATGATTTGATTATTTCTTTTAGATATGATCAAATTTTCTAGATTTCTCATAATTATCCGGTTTGGATAATTTTATCAAAACTGTAAAAGGGTTGTAATTTATTTATTTCCCATTTTTTTATCAATGTTTTATCATATTGTGAAGTAGATTTATCTGCCTTATCTGCTTTACGTGATAATTATGCAAAAACCATTTTCTTCCAAATAACTAAGCGATAATCACGACTAAGTTTTATTTTCTTTAAAATAAATAAGTGTCGTGTATGTTCTCCACAATTGAGTCTATTTATGAAGTAATTCCTAAGTCTTTACCGACTCACCCTAGTGGGAACTAAATTCACAAGGAATTATAAGTTCGTATGAGTAGACTTTCTTAATTGATAAACTTTGAATTTTATTAGTGATGTACGACCTTTCCTAGAAGGAGTATCAAAATAGAAATAAAATTCTTAGTGGTAAAATTGTGGTCTAAGCTTAGATATAATTTGGTTGACATGCCACCTTAGTGGTCTCTGGTCTATCTATCAAGTTATATGACCAGAAAATTTTGTTAAACATATTTGGGTTATGATCACCTTAGTCACTTACTTTAAGTTCGTTTAACTGTTTTGCGATGCATACAATTGTTTTACGGGTTTTTACAATTTATGTATCAAACATGAATGTGACTTCAGTTTATTTTCTTCTCAGTCTATTTTACAATGTCGTTCAATCCTCTCACATCAATCCTAAAAGAAAACAAACTCGAGGGTCAAAATTATGTAGACTGGAAACGCAATCTGGATATATTATTAATAGCTGATGATATTAAGTTTGTTTTGGAAACACCTTGTCCTACAATACTTTCCAATAATGCAACGAATTTGGTTAAGGAAGCATTTAACAAGTGGCGCAAAGCTAGTGAGATGGTGAAGTGCTATATTTTGGATTCTATGTAAAATGTACTTCAACATCAGCATCAAGCTATGCAGACAGCCGCTGACACGATGGTAAACCTTGGAAACCTATTTGGGATGCAAAATCGGGCTGCCAAATCAACGACAATCCGGAATATAATCAATAAGACAATGAAGGAAGACTCATCTGTGAGGGACTGTGTCCTCGAGATGATGGGCTATCTCAATGAGATAGAAATTTTGGGAGGATCAATAGATTCAGAATCCCAAATAGATATCATTATTCAAAGTCTACCTGCAAGCTATCAACAATTCAGGCTGAATTATGATATAAATAAAAGAAATTATTCATTGCTTGAATTGTTGACAAAACTACAGTCGGCAGAGGGCTTCATGGCCCAAACTAGGCAAGCTCTGATTGCAGCTACTCAATAAGAAAAAGGAGAAGACATTTGTGGCCCCTAAGAAAAAGAAGGGCAAGAAAAATGTGAATCCAAGAAACAAATTGGAAAATGTTTCAAGTGTGGCAAAATGGGACATTGGAAGCCGGATTGTCCACTTCTCAAGAAAGGCAATGGTTCAGGTATGTCCTAAGCTCATGTAGTGGAATCATGTTTAGCGACCATTTCTACTCATTCGTGGGTAGTGGATAAGGGAGTCACTGATCATGTTTGCTTTGATCTTTCTTTAATGCAGGTGATAAGGAGACTACATGATGGTGAGATCTATATTCAGCTAGGGGATGCTACTAAAGTGGCGACCATTGCAGTGAGAGTTGTTCATTTATGTTTTTCTAGTAATAGAATGTTGGTATTAAATAATATTTGTTAGTGCCATCATTTAGAAGGAATTTAATTTATGTTTCTAAACTAGTTTTTGATGGATATTCGATTTCATTTAATGATGCTTGCATTATTGAGAAATGTGGTTCGTATATTTGTCGTGGTACAATGCAAAACAATTTATATATCATAGTAAATACACAACTCTTACAAATTAATAACACATCAACTTTCTCAAGAAAGAGAAAGTCTCATGCTATTGAAATGAATGAAACATACTTATGGAATTTAAGATTTGGACATGTCAATCCTAGGAGGATCCAAAGGTTGGTGGATCAAGGTTCACTTAAGAATCTAATTTTAGAACCTTTTACAACCTTCGAATCCTGCTTGGAAGACAAGATGATAAAGAGACCCTTTAAGGATAACGGTTATAAGGCCAAGGAAGTACTAAAGTTTATTCATTCTGATGTATGTGGTCCAATGTCAACTCAAGTTAGAGGAGGTTTTCAATATTTCATCACGTTTATTGATGATTATTCGAAACAAAGATTTGTTTATTTGATGCGCTACAAGTCAGAATCATTTGAAAAATTTAAGAAATTCGAGCACTTGTAGAGACGCTTCACAGTAATACAATCAAGTGTATACGGTCTGACCGTAGAGGCAAATATCTTAGCGATAAGTTTTTGGATTACTTGTCAAATGTGGGAATACAATCCCAATTGCCTTCGCCTGGCACACCACAGCAGAACGGCGCGGCTGAAAGGAGAAATCGAACACTCTTAGAGATGGTTCGGTCAATGATGAGTTATGCCCAGTTACTCATTTCGTTTTGGGGATATGCGCTGGAAACGACAACCTACACGTTAAATAACATACCATCAAAATCAGTATCAACAACACCACATGAGTTGTGGACTGGATGTAAGTCAAGTTTAGCACATCTCAGATTTTTGGGTTGTCCAGCACATGTGCTGGAGAAAGATCAAAGTAAATTGGAGTCACGTACTGAGGTATGTTTATTTGTAAGATATCCTAGAGGAACGAAAGGATATGAATTCTATAGTCTTCGTGACAAGAAGGTATTCATTAGCATGAATGCCAGATTCATAGAAGAAGACTATGTAAAGAATCATAAATCCAGTAGTGTGATTGCTCTTGAGGAAATAAGAGAAATCACACAACCCACTATTACAGAGAACACAACAAACACACCTACAACATCAACTTTTGTACCTCAAATTGTAGCGCCTCGTCGTAGTGGGAGGGTTACTAGAAAACCCGATAGATTCATAGGCATAGGAGAGTCTTCAAACTCAGTCCTTGACCTGGATGAATCCGATCCTTGGAACTACAAAGAAGCAGTAGAGGATCCAGATAATCGCTTTTGGAAAGAAGTGACGGAATATGAACTACAATCAATGGTAGACAAGAATGTTACGACCTCGGTATCCCACCTTAAGGCTACAAGGCCATTAGGAGTAAATGGCTATACAAGCGTAAGCGTGAACCTGACGGGAAAATGAAAGTATTCATGGCACGACTAGTGGCAAAGGGTTATACCAAGAGGGAAGATATCGATTACGATGAGACCTTCTTGCCTGTAGTCATGCTTAAGTCGATCTGAATCCTATTGTCTATTGCAACCTACATGGATTGGGAGGTTTGTCAGATGAACGTCAAGACAACTTTCCTTAATGGAAGTTCTAAGGAGACCATCTACATGCAACAACCCGATGGCTATGTAGTTAAGGGCAAAGAACACATGTTCTGAAAGCTTAACATGTCCATTTATGGTCTCAAGCACGACTCCAAATCATGGAATGTCTGTTTTGATCAGACAGTCAAGTCCTATGGATTTGGATAGTGCCCTGATGAGAGATGCGTGTACAAGAAGTTGAAGGTGCAAACGTTGTTTTCTTGATACTCTATGTATATGACATTCTTTGTATTGGAAACAACAAAACAATGTTATCAAAAGTTAGAGAGTGATTGTCTACACAATTTTAAATGAAGGATATGTGAGAAGCTGGACACATTCTTGGCATGGTAGCAAGATATCAGTCCAACCCAAGCTGAGGACACTGGACAATAGTAAAGAATATTCTTAAGTACCTGAAGAAGACTATGAGTTGTGTCCTTTGGGTTATACCGATTTCTAGATTTTCAAACTGATCGGGACTCGATGAAATCTACCTCATGCTATGTATTCACCCTAGGAGGTGGAGCCATTACATAGAGGAGTGTGAAACAGAAATGTATCGCAGACTCCACTATGGAAGCTGAATATGTGACTGCTTCAGAAGCTGCAAAGAAAGTTGTGTGGCTTAGAAGCTTCCTTATGGAACTTAACGTAATTTAGAGTATGCCAAAGAGTATCACAATTTATTGGAACAACTCAAGAGCAGTGGCAAACTCAAAGAAACCACGGGCTCACAAGGCCAATAAATACATAGAGAAAAAGTATCATATTATTAGGGATATATTGAGCAGTTGAGACATTAAGGTGGCCAATATCGCATCAGATGACAACCTGACAGATCCTTTCACTAAGAGCCTACCCGGCACGACGTTTAATCGTCATGTGGATGCGATGAGAGTCAGATGTATCACGCACCTAGACCTGCTTTCAGTATAAGTGGGAGAATGGACAATGTATGTATACTCGAAAGCTTGTTTTTGAGTATAAGTGGGAGATTGTTAGGGTATATACTAAAAATCAAGCTTTGAGTTGCTTTGTATTTGTAAAATCTTATTTTCCAATTTATCATAAGATTATTATTTTGTCACATTGATTTTCTTTTCATATTATTTGTCTTATTATCTATTATGATTAAGCAAATGTGTCTAAATCTTTTGTATTGTAGAAATTCAGGCGACACACCTTGAGTTGGGCTATGGCAGGCCCGTCCCGAGCTAGATCCGGCTTCTTTATCCAACCATTCAGATGTATTGCTTTGTTCATCATCGATTATCATATTATGCATTATGATATATGCATACATGAATTCGGCAATGATTTATTTATACCACATACGCGCCGGACCTTTGATTATCATTCATCTTGCTCAAAGTACACCTAAAGCCCATTCAATGTCCTTTTGTTTCCGCCTCCTACCTTTGAGCAAACAATACTCTCTTTAGGCCTGTGCGACATGTAATCGATTTGACGAATACCGGCCACCTTGGGTAGATACCATCGGCCAAATAGTAGCCTATATGGTACGAATGACTATTGGCACTGAATTCAATAGACGGTACTGTTAGGGTATATACTGAAAAGCAAACTTTCTGCTGCTTTGTATTTGTAAAACCTTATTTCCCAATTTATGAGAAGATTATTATTTTGTCACATTGATTTTCTTTTCATATTATTTATCTTATTATCTATTATGATTAATCAAATGTGTCTAAGTCTTTTGCATTATAGACCGAGTGGTGATCAGGTTATCATTGAAGGTTCCTCAGTCAGTCTCTTGCAAAAGAAAACCAAGTTTCACAACCTAAATAGACTTAGACAATCTATCGCGAAAGGTTGCAGTGTCAGTCCAAACGTTTACTAACGTTGGTAAACAAAAGACACTGGTGTTGTATAGCACTGAAA
This sequence comes from Monilaria moniliformis, assembly GCA_034509125.1. Classification (NCBI taxonomy): domain Eukaryota; kingdom Viridiplantae; phylum Streptophyta; class Magnoliopsida; order Caryophyllales; family Aizoaceae; genus Monilaria; species Monilaria moniliformis. Next base: position 10,671 of record JAYDZE010499441.1, read on the forward strand.
GGATTCACGTGATATACTTGCTGATTACTAAAAGACGAGGTCTCAGTGATTATTTATTTCTTAATCTTTGTATATAACGTTGAGCATCCGTTATGCTTTGATTTATCAAAAGGTGAGGGTTTTTTGCAGCCCAAGAATCCTGATATCTTGTGAAGTGGTAATTAATGACCAAAAAGATGCTAGGGTTGTTATTGCATTAAATCGTGTCTCGACAGAGTCCGAGTTGATAATATCCCCAAGAGGAGTACAATAAAAAGTTTTATTATATAGAAGCCCGGCCGGCTTGGAATTTATTCTAAAGTATAATAAATAAAGAATTTTGAACTAGAGAATTCTTGGTAAAAGATATTAATTAATTAAAACCAGCAGCATGTTTAAATTAATTAATGGATATTAGAATCTTAAGCACGAGAAATAAATTAATTAAAATTTAAGCCCAGATTCTCTATAATTTGGATATGGACGGATAAGCCAATATTAATTTATATAGTAGTACAAATTAATATTTTATTGGCTTTATATTAAATTGAGACTCAATTTAATTAGTAAGAGCCCAATAGGAGGCCCAGTCCATATATCCTTGGATCTCTAATCTGGCCCATCAATATTCTATATATATGAGAGAATAAGGAGAAAATACAATTATTCCATACTATAGAGATTTTCGAAAATCATTTGTGCACACACTCACTATTTTTCGAAAATTGTGCTAGGGTTTCTCCTAGTGTCTCTTTTGTTTTCTACTTTTTCTTAAGTTCTATATGTTTGATAGAATTGTCCACCACAATATTCAAACCTAGGAGTATGGAACAAATTAGAAATTCTAAGCTTGGAAATCTAAGTACTTCACGTGGAAAAAGAGCGAGCCATCATCAAATCTTTGTAGATCTAGCAAAGTAAGTATTCTAAACCAACTGGAAAGTATGAATTAGGTTTTCTTTAATCTGTTTATTCATGCTCTAAATCACATTCACGTCAAAAGTAGGATTAATGGAATTGAATTTATTATATTAACCTAGTAGATATTGGGTGGGGGATCCTTAATTGAAATATTTATAACCCCAACAGGTGCCCTACTAGCACACATTTCGTTGAACATAGGTGGCCGGTTCAACACATAGGTGTCATTGTTTGATCCAACCGCACCAAAAATGTATGCCAGATCCACAGCCGAGCATCAACAACTGCTTCGAGTATGATCGTATGCCCGATATCCGCTGGTGAACGCGCCTCGCCATGTAGTTAGACAATTCTTCAATTTCCAGTGTATAAAATCTATGCTACCTTGATACCCGGAAGACCATGATGCCTCTCGTGCATATCCATCAAGAATTGAGCGTCCTGCACCATCGGCCTTCGCAAGTATGTGTCAAGAAAGGCCTCGACGACCCCGCTACAAAACAATTGCACGCACTCGCGCCCCGTGGACTCGGCCACATAGAGATACTCATCAAATTGGTCCACCCCCTACTGTATGCCAGCTGCCGAATGGCCGCTGTGTACTTCTGCAGCGTTTTGAGCCCGTCACAGCCAGTACAATCAGAACATTACTGGAACCGCTCGTCACATCCCTCCAACGTATTCGTAATACACAAGAACAAGGATTGGGTCATCCAAAACCGACGTCGGAAGACATCTGGACCCCAACAAGGCGTGTCGGTGACATAACCGGCGTATAACCTTTCAGCGACAACTTCGCGCTCTCGGTGCACGTAAGTTTTCAACCCTCTCGGGACATGCTCCAGATGTGCAGCAATCCATGCCCTTACGTACTCCCACTTCTCTATCTCACTCTGTATTATTAACTAAAGTATAAAGTCTTCCTTCTCGGATGAGTCGGAATTTTCGTAGGGATCCATGGAAAACAATTGTGACTAGAAAAAGGAAAAGATTGAGAAAGAGAGAGTGAGTTAGGAAAATTTGAAGAGTAGAATGAGTGGATATTTATAGAATTTGTGAAACCACACCCCTACCCACCTAGCCCACCCCACGCACTTTATTGGCATAGTAAATGAGGGTTGACCGAACAATCACAAAATTTCATATTAAATATTTATATAATAGAAGAATTAATTAAAAAAATTAATATTGTGGCTGCCGGATCGCTGCAACGCCCCTGCGAGAAGCGCCGCAACCACATCATATCGCCGTGAGAAGCCCGCGTTTGTGGCACGCGCTGCGGCTATTGGCGGCCGGTCTCTTCTGCAATGGCGCCACCCTCGCGACTTCCTCTGGGTTCCGTGTGGTGGCCACAAATGTAGCGCCATTGCAGATGCTCTTAATTCCATATTTTCAATAAAATGTAAATCAAGCAAAATTGGCTCAAATGATAGGAGTTGTCAATGATTTTAAATATTTTAATGTTTCAATCCATCTTAGCTTATAATATTCTTATCTATCTAGACTAATTCTAAAAAAATAAACTCTCCTTAAATGTTAAGCATTAAATATTTAGTATTAAATAACACATTGAAATTCTTATGCAATTTAGTCATACCCCCAATTCATTGCAACATATAGATTGAATCTGAATTTTTAATGGACCTTTATAATTCAATAGAGGGCGTTTGCTATGCATGTTAAGGTATGATAAGAGGTTTTATATGGCTTTTACTGAGCGTTTGGTAGCTATGTTACACAAACACGATGACTCGTGTTTCGCCTTACGTCCGGCCAAGCTCGCATCCAAATCCATGTTTCGATGGGTTATTGTATCAGACGAAATTGGCCCGATAAGAAATCTGGAGCAAGTTAGGTCTCCAGATACAGGCTCTTATTCCTATTTTGCCCTTCTCATTTCTTTCTTGAACAGACACACCGCCACAGCCCTTCTCTCAGGCTGTCTCTTCTTTCCCAAATCGATGGCCATCTGCCACCCCTACTGTAATCCCGATTTCATTCCCAAATAGGCGGCCATTCGCCATCCATTATGTCCCCCCGATTTCTTCCCCGATTTTTCCCCTAAGTCACACTCTCCGCGTATGTGGTCAACTTTTTTCCCGTTTCGTGCGATCTAGATTGTCCGGCGTTAATGGTTGGTTTCACGGCGGTGATGGTGGGCTTGCCCCGGTGATGGTTGGCTCACAGCGGTGATGATTTGGGTGTCATCGGATAAATTTGAGCCGCTGGTTCATTGTTGGTCGATTTGGGTTTCGATCTGGTTTGACCTGTAGTAGTGGTGTGTTTGGCAGCAGTAGCGGTGGGTTTCGCGGCCGCCGTCGTCGCACCTTGGCCACCGTCAATTTTGGGAGTCGTTCTTGTGTTCGTGATTCTGCTCCATTTTTTGGTGCGATTATCTGTTGTTGTTCGATTTGGTTGGTTATCTTGACACTGTGATGATTTTTTTAATCTGAGCCTTTATTTTGCTCCATTTTTTGTTTGATTGGTTTCCGGCCACCTCTTCGTCTCTGATCATCTACCCTTCGATTTGGTTTCGGTTTTGCTTCATTTTTGGGGATCGATTTTGCTCCATTTCTATGTTGTTGGTCGATTTGGGTGTCGCCGTAAATGTGGGTCACCGAACCTGGGGTCCTCGGAAATGGATAACAGAAATTGACTAGCACAAGTTTGATCAACCAAACACCATTAATTGTCATTTATTAATTAATTAAGTAATATCCATAACTAATCTTACAAATAAGTTAAAAAAATGTAAATAATCATTTATTTTGGTTAATAATTAATTTAACTTCGATTTAGCTTAATTATTAAGCTTATACATTTACTAATTCTCGATTTTGCTTAAACTAATTAAAGCAAGTATCAATTAATTCATTACACATTTTTCACTTGATTAATTTATTTAATTAATCTTGTTATTAATTAATAAATCAATAATTTAATTTACTAATAGTTTTTTTTTTAATCAAAACACCCCAAAGGGTGAGGGTTAGGCGGACCCCTAACCCGTAGATATCAAACAACAATAAATCATGTTTCGTACATGTGCCAAGCCCAAAAGTGGCTTGACACTAAACTGACGGAAACAGACTAACAATGCCGTACCCACAGACCGGGACGTGCTACATAATAAACCTAAAGGGATGTACCAAGAGAACAACATATGGGGAGGCCCTAAAGTGACCAAGCCCAACAACAAAGAAGATAAGCGCATCAAGAAACAAAAAGCCAAAACAAGCTCAAGCATCCTTATAACGAAAGCGGAAGTTGGGGAAACCCAACCGATCCATCCTCACCAAGGCTTTCACATATCGGGGAGCCGTCGTGGCATCAAATTGGATAAGGGTAGGGGTCTGGGCCCCCCTACCAGCAAGGTAGTCGGCCACTCGGTTCCCCTCTCTGTAAATGTGTGTGACTCTGACCTCCATCTGTCTAAGTAAGCTTCGGATCCGCGCCATGGGATGACGCACCGCTGCTGATCCTAGCTGTCCATTCTTCAACATGGCCACCACTGCAGCGGAGTCCATCTCGATCTAAACTCGATGGGAGAAGCGACGAGCCAAGATCAAACCATGGAGAAGAGCCATAAGCTCCGCTTCAAAGCTCGATTTGGCACGGAGTGGGGTGCAGAAAGCGCCAATGAGATCGCCGTCTGGTCCCCTAACCACACCGCCCCCCAGCAACAGCGATCGAGATATCATCCTCAGAAGCCGTGAAGGAGCCGTCCGTGTTCAGCTTGATCCAGCGATCATCGGGCGGGCGCCACGACATATGAGTTGATCGTAGGACCCGCGGACGCAGAAGAGCTGGTGGCATAATCTCAGCTGTCGGGGAGCTACCACGCCAATGATGGGGGACCAGCTTCCCTGCCGCCACCAGTGTGCAAAGATGACGTGTAACCTGCGAAATAATGTGAGAAGGGCGGAAAGGGGCACCATCGTGCTTGCTGCTGTTTCTCTCCTTACATATAAACCAAAAGATCAAACAAGGGATTATGAAACTAATGTGCGTGGCGGGGGCCTTGTGATAGGCCGTCCACCAGTATCCTAGTCTATGTGCAATGGCAGTGCTCGTGTGATCATGTGTGTGCA
>JAYDZE010499552.1:0-15658 GCA_034509125.1 Monilaria moniliformis
AATTAGAATTCAATTCCAAATCTAAATATTTTTATTGTACCAAACAATGAATTTGGAATTGGTGGCTCCAATTCCAATTCCAAACCCCCAATTACATGATACCAAACGGAGCCTAAGATTATTTTGAGTAAACAAATCAATAAAATTAGCAGCACTACTTGTATTGTAGATTTGTCTGCCCCTTTTCTGATTCACTAGAAAGCGAGTGTGTGTTTCTTTTTTACTATTAAATATATGCCATGTTATTTCTCTCATCCATTATAATTATTTAATTCAGTACTAAATAAGCTATTGTCACGTTTTTTCCTTTTTGGACACTTTTTTTAATAAATATGGCATCCTTTTCAGGTTATTCAGTAGCACTATTTCAAAAGTGGAATGCCTCACATTCCATTTCTATACTAGGAAAGTCAAAAACGGCAATTGGAAATAATATATGTATTTTTGTAGACTCACACGCTGACACACATGCCCCTCTAGACCTAAAAATATCATGTATCATAATGATAATTTGACTAGAGTATTTTAGAACAATTACTTTAAGAATACAAATTTCTATATTTGGCTCATCTCATGTACAAAATGATTATACTCGATTTTTTGTTTGAGTAGTGATAAATGTATATAAATTATATATATATAATGGGCTTTTTTAGATATTTTACATTTAATCAGTTTATATATATTAATTAATTTAAAATAAATTAATATATTACATAATTTATCCTTCTGCAGATTTAGGAAAAGATTAACTTTTGCATTGAATATCTATATATTTATCATCAAATCAATTTTGTACTTCGTTTGAAGGATCTATCAAACCAATTTTTCAATCATATCTTTGAAAATATAATAGGGACAATTTAATAAAAATAATAATAAAATCAATTTAAAATTTAAAGCTATTATGTATGTATAATTATGTACATTTATCTTTTTCATTTTCGTTTAACCTAGTTTATATTAATTAACTATCAAATTCATATACTCTCAAGGGGGCAAAATAGAAACAAAAATTATAAAAGTGTAATGAAGTTATTGAATTGTCAAATCTCAAACTTAGTTCCGACACATGTAGATTCACTTTATCTAGAATCCCAGAGTTTTACTTTGAAAAATTAACTCGAGCTTCCAACAATTATCCAAATACAGTGCATTTGGTCACGGCAATTTTCCATAGTAACTATATGCATTTTAAAATGTAATACGTTACATAAAATCGATTTCGTTTTCTATTCTTTTCTTCTTTCGCCCCGGAAGGATTTTTCACATAGAGAGAGAGAGGGTGAGAGGGAGGAGAGAGAGAGAGAGATTGTAAAATCGTAAAATTAGTTGATTTTGTTTGCTGCAAGAAATACATTATTGTAATAAATAAAAAGTATGGCAAAATTAGTCTTGCTCTTTCTCTCAATTTTCGTCAGGTATGTATTGAAGAATTTGGGCATATTAAGAAACAATAAATTGTTTATGAATCACCCAATTAATGCACAAGTGGTTTTTGAATGTTGGAGAAAACCAAGAATATGCATTATGAGATTTTCTTCTTCTTTTTATCAATAAAAGATCAACATCAGCTCCTAAAATATAAGTGCCGTAAATTGGAAGGATTGATATATATATAGATTAGGTTAACTTTAGTTATTTTAAAAGAAATTAATCAGTTTTGATTGATATTTAAAAAAAGTGAAAGCGAAAATAAAAATAAAAATTGGTCCTATATGTTTTTCCCTAAAAAAATTGGTACAAATCGAACTATAGATTATGTGTTACATTTTACTATTCTCTTCAATCTTAACATGTCATCTCTGGTGGTTTTTAATCTGGAATTTTCTTCATGTTGTTTATATATTATTTCAGTATCTGTTGGGCAAGATAGGTTTAGGATAGAAGAAATTTCATAGTTTGTGTACGGCACAGTATATTTAGAAATTTCATACTTTGTGTCTGATAGGGAATTTTCTTTTTCTATTTCTTCTTCATTCTTATGTTTACTTTATTTTTACTTTTTCTTGTTCTTGTTAGGAATCTGCTAATTTGAAATATATTTTAGTAGTGAGTCATGAAGGTTATAGAAAAAAAACAATAAATATAAATCTTACATGAATTTTCAATTATATATCCATCAAATTCAACCAAATAAACCTTAAGTATGGTTCGGTTCGATTTCATTAAGTTTCCTTAGACTTAGTACTTCTTCCGTCGATAAGTATACAATAACAATTGTCTTATTTGACGTTCATGAAAAATGTACCACAATTTTATTTCAGAACCTGACATTATACTCTATTTTATAATTTAATCTTACAAACATTCCATATTGACCAATGACAACTATTATTCCAACATGGTGCATGGGACCTTAATAATACCTCATTCGCCCACAAAAAAATTGTCATTATTTTCTTTTCGATCTGTTCACAAAAAATATGTCTCTTTTCATCTATAATAGTAAAGGGTCTACACAACCCACAATATCTATCACATATTTAAAGTGTATCCACTCAACTCACAATATCAACCACACAACCAACTATTTTATTAGAAACTCATAACGTCCATAGTGGGATAAATTTTTCGTTGACAGAGGGAGTATCATTTATCCACTAAACCCACAATCACCAACTCTTTTATTTAAACTAACGATCAAATACTTTTCATGGAAGGAGATAGTATTAATTTTTTAATATTATATTTAGTTAGCTAATATAAATTTTTTATCCATCTAATCATTCTGAGCGAAATTTAATTAAATCACTAAATACATTTAAAGTGGGTCCAAAAAAAATTATACTATTTATTACCATGATCTAAAAATAAATTATTGTATTCTAAAAACTGAAGTATTGCTATCTCAGGTGATCCCTAATTTATTATACAAAATTTACTATATTTTACAACTAAATCATTGTAATCCGGTGATCCCCCAATTAAATTGTCTATGTAACTCATTCATACCGTAGTAAACTGTCAAGTTTAAAACCAAAAAGAGAAAAACATCAGCAAATTTCTACTTTTATCATAGGACATGTCAAATAAATCCCACATATTGTCTTTTTTCTTGTCATAAATGTTATCTTAATTAAAAGTTTATCAGAATTATTCACTTAACTTTTTACAAATTACAGTCATAATCATACTTAATCAAGGAAGTGTTATTGTGTATGGCTGCCGGCACGCACTACTTAGTCTGGGAAAACTTGTGATATACATTGATTCTCTTATCTTTCCATCAGTAAAAGTGACTTGATCCTATCCAATATCTTAATATATTATATATTTATCCTTTTGCAATAATTTAAAAAAAATTAATTTTTTTAAATTAGATATCTGCAGATTAGAAAAAAATTAATTTTCTCATCGGAAATGTACATATTTATTTCCAAATCAATTTTGTAGCTTTGTTTGAAGGATTTATCAAACTAATTTTTCAATTACATATTTACAAATATAATAAGGACAATTTAGTAAAAAATAATATAATAAATAATAAAATTAATTTAAACAAAATCGATTCAGTTCAATTTAAAATGTAAAAGTATTATGTATATACAATTATTTAGATTTATCTTTTCCCGATAACTAAATATATAGGCAAACATTAACATTTTAATTAAATTCTAATTCCAACAGAAAGGATGCCGGTACAAAACTTAATTTGGGAAACTTTGGGTACTAAAATACAAATATGGTTTCTTATTTTGACTAAAAATAGTGTGATCCTATCCAATAAAATCAATTTTTTTAAAATACGAAAAAAAAATCAATGGACTTTTCTTATCATTTACCGGCTTTTTTCTGAGTTAGTTGCCTATAAATTCGCTCCCTTCTTCCTCCATTCTCGCATTCAACTTACTATCTTTCTTCTCTCTCTCTCTCTACACTCATTCCCTCTGTGGTAAAGATGAAGCTTCCCTTAGGCTCTCTGTGGCTCTTTGTCTCTCTTGCAGCACTAATATTACTCAACAATGGCGTCGAGTCGTCGCATAAAGTCTACAGTGAGTTTCAGTCCCTCGCTGCTGCTGATGTGCAGCCTCTTTATAGAACTGGATACCATTTTCAACCCACTAATAACTGGATGAATGGTACGTCAAATTTCTTCCCTTTATTTGTTTTGGTGGATTCATCATGATTATATTAAAATAATTTATTTATCTTATTCTCAACTTTTTTCCAGCATGAACGTGTAATTTTTGTCGATTTCCACATAGTATGTTTCTTGCATGTGTTTTTGTGCATGATAAGACGTAAAAACGTGAACAGATTCGAGAATTGATCTACCTCTGATTTTTGTGAGAAGATACAAACAAATCTATTTTTTTATTTAAATGAAAAAAGAAGGTTAAAAAATGTATTTTCTCATGTGATGTTCCACATAAATTTCACTTTGATTTGATATCATGTTTTCTGGGAATATTTTCCTGTTTGGTGGAAATCAAGCATTTCAATTTTGTAAAATTTCTTAGAATTTTCGCATACTATAATGTCTGGATGATTTGGCTTGACTAGTAATTCAGATGTGACTTCCCACTATTATACATCTTAATTTATTTTAGTCTTGAAAATGTTGTATCCAGTGAATTATTTCATAACTTGTCACATTTATATTTATGTCGATGCCTGCAAGTATATATGACATCTATAGATATTACAAATTATATATAACATATAAAGGGGTCCCACCAAACTAGAGTAGATGCCAGAGTATAAAGGCTAATTTTGATAGTAAGTAGTTAATTAGAGGTCTGAAGTTCTGTAAATCTGCATGCATGCAAGTACTAGTATAAAATGTTTCAAGTATTTATTCTGTGGTCCCTAAACAATTTGCATTATACTTTTCTGGCCTTTTCAGAAGCAAATGAGAAAATGACAAAAAAAAGTAATGCAAATGGAATTTATTGCTATGATGCATCATTTTCATGTATCTATATCCACTTCCACAAAACACATACAGCTTAGTTAATATATGCTGCCGTTGGCATTAACTTTTCAAAGCTACACTCCATGTCAGTATATGAAGTTAGTCCGCTGTAATTTAGTAATCTGCAGTAAATTTGACATATTCTACCAATGGAAGTCTGACGAGTTAACACTGTAAAACAATAACAAAATTACATATATATAATTGGAATACGGGCTTGAATATGAAATCTTGGCCGTCAGATGGTCTTACACAAATTTTTGTGCTCGTCATTTCGTATAATGGGCATCTTGTTGGATTGAGAGATTATATATTGGACAAACTATATCTGATTACAATGTGATTTCTTATGTATCTCCCTCGTTTCATGTACCTGGATGGTGATTTAATGGTGGACAAATATCAGATCCCAATGGTGAGTTTTCTCTCTCTTTCTTTCACACACACTCTCTCTCTCTGATCTGTTTCTTGTCTCATGTGACTAAAACTTGGTTTGATCTTGAACAGGACCAATGTATTATAAAGGATACTATCACCTCTTCTATCAGTACAATCCCAATGGTTCTGTATGGGGAAATATAGTATGGGCTCATTCAGTGTCAAAAGACTTGATCAACTGGAACAGATTAGATGCAGCAATCTACCCATCAAAGCCATTCGATAAATATGGATGCTGGTCCGGTTCAGCTACAATTCTCCCTGATGGTAAACCCATCATCCTATACACTGGCATTGTAGACGAGCACAACACACAAGTCCAAAACTATGCTATCCCAGCCAACCTATCAGATCCATTACTTCGCGAGTGGGTCAAGCCCAACAACAATCCCTTGATCGTCCCAGATAGGTGGATCAACAGGACTGCGTTCCGTGATCCAACAACTGCATGGTTGGGTAAAGATGGCCTCTGGAGAACAACCATAAGTGGTGTTATCAAGCAAACAGGAATTGCGCATTTATATAGGAGTCGGGATTTCATACACTGGGTTAAATCCAAGCATCCATTGCATGCTGTGCCTGGAACTGGGAACTGGGAATGTCCCGAGTTCTTTCCTGTTGCAGTTTCTGGAAACAATGGGCTCGATTCATCTGTTATGGGGCCAAAAGTTAGGCATGTGTTTAAAATCAGCCTTGATGAAACTAGATACGAGTACTACACAATAGGGACATATTACACCAGAATTGATAAGTACATACCTGATAAAGGCATGATTGATAACCGGAACGGATTAAGGTACGATTATGGCAACTTTTATGCCTCCAAATCGTTCTTTGACCCTTCCACGAATAGAAGGATCTTGTGGGGTTGGGCCAATGAGTCTGATTCTGTTAACGATGATGTTAACAAGGGTTGGTCAGGAATCCAGGTACTAAATGTTGATCAAATGCAACTTTGAATTAAATATTTACTTATAAATGTACTAGTTTCCACTCACATGCTTTTTTTACTGCAGTTAATCCCACGTACAATTGCTCTTGATCCCAATGGCAAGCAGTTGTTGTTGTGGCCTATTAAAGAAATAGAAACTCTAAGGGAAAACAAGGTTGAATTAAACAACAAGAAGCTCGAAAAGGGTGGGATGATTGAAATCAAAGGAATAACGGGTGCACAGGTATTGCTTTCTCCCCAAATGATGCAGCCAATTTTGCTTTGATGTTAAGTAGCTAGAATATGGATTGATATGGCAAGTTTATGCATACATGACAGGCCGATGTAGAAGTGACCTTCTCCTTTGATAGCTTGGACAAAGCTGAGCCATTTGATCCAAGTTGGGATAGATATGACGCGCAAAAAGTCTGCGGCCAAAGGGGTTCAACTGTTCAAGGTGGATTGGGGCCGTTTGGGATCTTGACATTGGCTTCAAAGAACCTAGAAGAATACACACCTGTCTTCTTCAGAATTTTTAAGGCACAGAACAAGCATATAGTTCTTATGTGTTCTGACGCAACAAGGTATGTTTACATATATTACAAATAATAGATAGCATTGACATATAACTATTTCAATTTCTCCAACAGGTCTTCTTTAAATAACGAAGAAGGTGCATACAAACCATCATTTGCAGGTTTTGTAAACGTAGACCTGATTGAAAAGAAACTCTCTCTTAGGAGTCTGGTATGCTTATTTATCTTAGCATCTGATTATATATTTTATATATCAAACTAAGTAATAGGTCTTGACCATAATTATCACTTGCAGATTGATAATTCTGTAGTGGAGAGTTTTGGAGCCCGAGGCAAGACTTGCATTACATCGAGGGTTTATCCCGCACTAGCAATAGACAAGAATGCACATTTATTTGCATTCAACAATGGCACTCAACCCATCAGAATTTATAATTTGAAAGCCTGGAGCATGAAAAGGCCACAAGATATGAACCACTAATTAATGAGATAATGTATCATTAAGAGTAGTTCTTGATTTGCAAAATGTAATTTTCAAAAAGTTCTTGATTTGCGAATGTAATTTTCAAAGCCATCATTTCTGTTGTAACAATGACTACTTAATACATATATATTCTATCAAAGCTTTCTCATTTCCTAAACAATTTAAAAAGATATGAGAGTTTAGTGCTTAACGAAAGAGCAGCCATAAAACAAAGGGGGAGTATCATTAAACAATATTAATAAACAAGATTAGGTGTACAAAACACGATCCTCTCTCATAGACTCATATACTATACCACTATAATTGGCCTAATGCCATATTTATAGAGGACAAGAGTTAGTTCTAGGATATTCTAGTTCATTTCCTATGCTTAATCATTATTCTAGCTAACTAGTTTCTACCATTAATTTATTTTCACAAACTTGCAACTTGCTTACTGTCAAAGCTACTTCTAAATTGGTCCAGAAATTCTCCAAAATTCTGTCCTTGTGGAGTCCATTTGCTAATGCAATCTTTCTCAATCCCTCTGGAATGTTCTCCAAAGTTGGTAGAGACCTTTTTTCAACAAAAGTATGTTTTATTGAGTGTATGTAGAGGAGAGAATTGGTTCATTCTTACAGATAAATCGAAACATCTCTTGCTCAAAGTACTTACAAAATATAAATGAAAACACTATCACACTATAAATATCACATTTGGGAATGATGATCAACTGAACAAATAACCCTCAAGCAAATTATGCAAAGATTACTATATTTCATGCTTTGCATTTTTCCCAGATATAAAAATAGCTGCATAAAGGAGAAGTAACAAAGCATGAAGGATAAAGGAAAGGATAGCTTTTAGCGTACCAGACAATAGCAAAAAATTCACCAGTAATCACTGCAAGAACAAGCCCCTTCCTTGAAATGGTGGAAGCGATTTGCATCACAAGCAACAAGTACCCTTTTTGTGATCAGAGACACAAATTTGATGTGAAAGTGTGACAGTCACCACAAACTCTAAGATTTTTCATAATTCTAATGGAGGTCCCCTCTGGTGTGGCAATTAGTCCGAACGCAATAGCTAACTTCTCACTGTGCGTATGCAAGATATCTAACTTCAGTTCATCATCAATGTCATGTAGTAAGAAATTCGTATCTGGAACATAGCCAGCCAGCTCCAGTTTCTCACACAATCGCTTTAGTTGCTCGTATATCTCTCTTGACCAAGCATATGTATGGTCTCCAACGCCAAGCTTATGAATCTTGTTATCCACTTTAATCCAAGTCCGACCAGGGGATTTTCTTTATTATTTGACGAGTCATTAGTTCCCTAACCTTAGCCACTTCTTTCCATCGACCAGCTTTGGCATAAATATTTGAAAGTAGTATAAATGCCTAGTATTTTGAGGTTATAATTCGGGGAGGGACTTTGCAGCCTTCTCCGCCAATTCTACATGAGCATGGATGCCAATCAGTGCGGCCCAAAGCCCCACATTTATTCAACATGCATATCCTCAATCAAACTCAAGGCACGTTCAAGTTTTCCGGAACGACCAAATAGATCAACAACACAATTGAAATGCTTAACATCTGTGTTACGCATGATGAGGGCACAATCAAAGAGGTCACGCAACCATTGGAATAGGGACTCGAAGACACGAACTTGGCCAAAGAGGTCACGCAACCCTACATATCCATGAGCGCTGCAGCTACAAAAGTATAAGAACAAAACCCACACTTGTACACGAAACTGTGCAACAATCTGCCCATTTGCAAGTCCATCAAATTCCTACAAATCTTTATAACCACAGGCCAAGTGTAGTCATCGGGCAGATCACCAGACCTCACGTAGTCCCTAAACACCCTGCAACAACTCATGAATTCACCAGCTCTGGCAAACCTACCAATCATGACACTCCAAAAATGAGAATTTCTCGCCGTAATCTCACAAAACAACGAATGCGCACTCTCCAAATCTCTGTGCAGTGCGCGTATGAGTGAAGGACCTTATTAGCAGTGGAAAGCTCTGAGATCAGTCCGTTAACAATCAGCCACAGTTTTCGCAATTGGGAGATATTCTTTCACTTGGGGACCTGCAGATTCGAGCAATGATAGAAATCGGCGGCGTCAATGATTTGGAGGTGCAAGAATTTGTAGTGTGAATTTTGAGATTGTTTATATGTTGGCGGGCATGAAAAACTCTCTTCAATGTAACGGAATGCAAAGTTCAGATCCAAATTAATTTACCGGCCGCAACCAGATTTGTGAGGAGACCAACCCAATAAAATTACCTGTATTTCTCTTTTTAAAAAAAAGTTTATTTTACAATAATATATAATATTATTGAACATAATAATGACAGCATAGCTTCTTTTTTTAGCGAATGAAGTCAATCGTATAGTATTTGATATATGAAGTTACTATTTTATAATATCCAGAACATTTAACTTTTTCTGTGTTTTACCACAGTAATTCAAACGGCAATCAAGTATATAGTTATCTTCGAAATGAATTCACAGAGAGCTGGCTTTTTCATAAGAATTCAATCCCAATAAATTTTCATCTTCCTTAAATAAGAGTGGCTCATGGAACAACAATAAGTTTACAACATTCAATAAATCCCGAGAAAGGATTTATTGAAAAATGGATAAGCCCTACAAAGACCAACAATTTTCACATTCCATCCCATGCATCTTCTCAGATTGATGTATACATGAACAAGTACAGATACAGAGTTAGGGAGTGAGTCATCATGCACAAAAGGTGAAGCCTTGGCTCCTCCTAGTTGATCTCTGACAGCGGCGCGCGAGGAACGACCGAAGGCCTTACTTCCTTGGCATGAAAAGACTCATATGGATGGTTTTCCCTGAACTCTTCTTGGAGGGCCTCCATAGCCACTGCTCGGAGTGACTCGATGGTGCCCTTGCTTGGAATATCAGGCTCGCTTCTCACAGGCGTCATGCCGGTAGGCTCATAGTCCTAGCATCAAGAAACCAAATCCGAATTGCATTTTTAGAAGACATGGTTTCTCACTACGCGTTTTGACTATGTTTAAACAGATTGATAGAGATGAATAAAATCGATTAACAGAATCAAAATGGGTGGAATGCATGAGATCTTTTACCTAACCATTTGATTGCTAGTAGAAACTATATTTAAAGAACCAATACAAATGTCCACAGAAAAAATATGTTGAAGGATGCAAGAGATAGCAAGGATTTGAGTAGGTCTACGCTGCAATTACAGACCCCAGTTACATGTCCTACGTTACGCGTCATTTCTTAAATTACATAATAAATTTTCAAGAATAATTTGCAATTTAACATTATACTAGTACCAGCATCAACAAACATGATCACAGTATTAAAAAGGTGAAACTGAACTTAGTTGTTGCCTCTTGGCAAATAGTTAGGACTTGCAAACTAATGAGTCAGAAATTTATGAATTGGCAGCAAGAAGCAAAAAGGAAAGCAATTAATACACAACGTAGATGATTAAACGCTAGAAAACACCATCACTTTGTCAGGATGTGCCTATTGGCTACTATTGAAGTAGAAAAGAACGTACCGCATATTTCTCCCCAAAAGTATCAATTGCATGTTGCTCGATGCAGGATGACTGCCGGGAATGATCGCTAAGAAGATTGTCAATCGTTTCTGAATGTTCTCTAGAGGTCGACAAAACTTCACAAACAGATAATTTCTCTTGTTCTGACAAGCCTAAAGTAAAATATATCTAATGTCAATCCAAAGTACATATCCATTTGAAGGTATAAAACATTTCATCAGATGCATGGCAAAGACTTCCCCAACACAAGATCATGCATTGTAACTTTCTATTATCATAGGAATACTAGGAAAAACTGACCATCAAAACACTGAACAATATCATTGCTATTTCTTTTGATATCCTCCTCAATCAATTCTCTTGCAGATTCAATTTCAGCATCATGCTGTTCGTTGCTATAAAACATATTCCTGAAAAGATGCATTCAAGAAATAAATAAATATCATGTCATCCACCAAGAATAGAGCACAAAATACATGTGGAATTTTTTAAAGAGAATCCATGAAAATGACCATGTCAGCTCATACATCAACAGAGAATGAAAACAATGTCTCATACCTACTGATCATATAGTTATTAAAATGGAGAAGCAGGCAGCACATATAGATATAATAACAAGATTCAGAAAGCAAGATGACAATTGAATTAACCAGTAACTGAAGCATTTAATCTCTTCTTCTCTTTCCTTTTGGATTAAATTATTGAACAACCAACCTAACATGTGAGTCAACAGCTAAAGAATTTTGCTTTCCCATGTCATTCAAAGATTCTTGCAATGTTTGCCACCGCTTCAAAGCAATATCAGAACTGCTTCCACTGAGTAAGAAAGGACAAGGAATCAGTAAAAACAATGGCACAAGGATATATTCTGGTAGGCACAAAAGAAATAGAAGAGCATGAATTGTTTGAACAAGACAAAGAAAGAGAAGGTCATAACACAGAAATAGACAGATAAGACAAAAACAATGATTTCATAGCAGCAAATTCTCACCATTTCTGCATGAGCAACTCCATACGGCAATGCTTGGCTGCGGAGAAATCAGCATTTTCCTTAAAACTATTTTCTGCATGTGTAAAGGAATCCTGCCACTTCCTTTTTAGATCTGTTGTAATCCCATCAATTGTAGAAACATGTCCATCCAGGAACATCTTATTTCCGATCGCACTATCCTTAAGATCATCCAGCCTTGCTTCCACCTGTAAACAAAAAATTGGATATCAATAGAATGCAAACGCAAAAAATAGCACCTGAACTGAAGAAGAATAATCAGAACCATCTCTTTCTGACGACGCATGCATTTTGAAACAAGAGAGGTCATATCAGCAATGAGCTTCTCTGCTTCTGACTTTGATTGTTCCTGCAAATATTAAACATGTTTGAGTAAAATGAGTAAATTGTAGCATAGTAAAAAATGTCAACTACAGTGAGACCTCATAAGAATTCCGAAATTCTGCTATGCTCTTCATCTGAATTTCGTCAACTTGAGTTGCATGACATTCAAGCCTTTTTGATTCTTCCAAAATCTTATCAAGATATCCATGAACAGATTCTGATGTACCTGTCAGGTGTTCTGTACTTGCAATAAATCTCTGCAGATATAAAATGTATCTACTTAGAATAAAAAAAATTATGTCTAAAGAGTCCCAAAAAGATTATCTATGGTGAATATCCAAAAACCTGTCGAAGCTCTCTAGCCAAGTGGGCCATTTCCCCTTGATGACTAGATAAAATATCATGAAGATCATTAAAAACTGATTTCACTTCAACAGCTTCAGCAGCTAAAAACTGAACAATTCAGAAGAAAGAAGCATGAGTAGCAAAGCAATGAGCACCAGGAAAATATTCAGGAAAAGGAAAATGTCTGCTCACTTCTTCTATAGACTGTGAATTATAGGATGCCAAAGCAGACAGTTCCTCCAGAGCAGCATTACTACCAGCTTTGTGCAAACGGACAACATTTTGTACTGCCTCAAAATGAGATACATACAAAGCCCTTGAAGAACTCACTTTCTGCTTTAGTTCTACATGAGTCTACAAGAAACATCCAGTCAGATAACAGCATCTATGACTATCGGGGTAAAAAGGGAATTAGGCTGCTACTAGCTTCAGACAAGTAAAACTAATGTTCAAGAAAACTCGTTAACATAAACTACGACAAAATATACAAAAAGATTAATTAGAAGCAACCAGCTAATACAGCAGTTGCGAACCTTATCATGTATTTGTAGAAAAGAGTTGCAAAGATTTTCAACACACTGCAGGTGCTCTCTTTGTCGGGATACAGATTGAACCAGTGAACTAGAAATTGTATCAAGCTGCTGGGCAAGATCGAATTGGAAGGTATTCACAATTGATCTATTATCAGCATTCAGTTTGTCCTCTCTGGCTGCAAAGAAATTACAATTGCAAGCTCTGAGCTGTGTCGGACAAAAACCTTAAGACTGGAGGATACAAAAAACTGCTTACCAATTTTGAGAAATAGTGAAGCATTATCCTTTTGGGACTTCTCAAGATCAGCTCGCAAAACACATGCTTGATGAGCCAATGCATTCTCTATTCAATGATCAGAAGATTTATTAGACAATAGGCACCATATGAGAAAATTCCAACTGCGGGTTTCACCAAATACCTGCTTTTTTCTGTTCAGAGATGATAAAATCTCGCTCTTTTAGGGAATATTTGCAAAGCCTTAGCTCATCCTCAGTGTTTGCTAACAACTTGGTAGTTAAGTCCAAATCTTTCTACAAACATCTAGATATAAGACTCAGGAATCACATAACAGAAAACAGCAACCAATAAATATAACTTACTTGGGTTGCATCAATTTTGTTGCTCAAAGCACAGCATTGTTGGACCTGATCATTGTATTTTCCTTGCAATTCCTCTAATTGCTGTGTGCATATTTCAACTTTTAGATCTATAAGATTTCACTTTAAGCCACATCCTGAAAAGCATCAAGTATGCTAACCTTCTGATGGTTTTCTATGGTCACTGTCATTTGTTCAATCTGATCAGCCATAGCCTAAAAAAACAAAACAAAACAAAAAATGATGCAATGACAAATAACTTGGATGTATAGTATAGTTCATTTGATAATCATAGTTCAGAACATTTCAAAATGGAAATTGACATTCACAGCGACAATTGTATGTCTCTGTATAGAATATATATAAATATATTATCAATGAACCAAAAGAGCCAGACTTCAATAAGATAAAAAAGAAAGCAATATTCAAGTATGAGCACCTTCCTCTCACTCTCCTCTTGATAGTACCGCTCCTTAGGGATGTACACACCATTCTTCTCCCGTGCAGCATAGACCTCTATGTGTGTGTGTGAGAGAGAGATAGAGAGAGAGTAAAAGTAAGTCTAAAAAGTATGACTTCTAAAGAAGTATTAGATGCATGCATAGCTAACCAGAGAATATAACAAATACCTGATTTCAATCTTTCTATTTCACCATAAAGATCTTTGATAAGGGTCGACTTCATCATTTTTTGGTTCACCTACAAGTAGAGATATCACAGTTTTAGGATGACTTTTGTGGCCAACTTCTGAAAATCAATTAGAACCATCTGAATAACTTCTTGTCCCAGAGATACAAACCAATCAAAAAGATCATAATGTTCAGGATTTAGTACTTCTATCCCAAAGACAACTGTGATGGGATAGGAGTAAATTCTGAAAGTTCAGTTAGTTTTGTCTACCATAATTATGATAGGAAAACCACTGATTGCATTGATCCCATCACAACATGGATCAATAAAATGGAACCCAATGCCACAAAATGATATGTTCCCAGGCACCAAGCATAAGCAATGAGATTACATGGACAAACCTATCTCAAGTAACATACAGAACGAAGCCCTCAAAAAAGGAGATTGATAGAGCAAGCAAACAGGAGCTCTGAAAAGATAAAATTTTCAACAGACCTCTGGCTTATTCTTTATGTTCTTAGCCCTATGGGCATAATCTAGTGTGCTGAGGGTCTCCTCAAGACAATGTACAGCTGGTGATACTGTGGCAATGATACATGTCTTTGTTCTTCCCCCCAAAGAATCTCGTAGCAAACGTGTTAGCTTGCTGTCCCTGTTGAAAGTCATAAAACATAGGACTCAGATGTAATAAACAAAGTGCAATTTGTTTGAAATAATCTATATCATGATTGAAGATTCAACCTGTAAGGAATATGTCCAAGATGCTCAACAAGAGCATTTATTACACGCCCTAAGGTAAGCAAACTTTTGTTTATTTCTCCAGCTTCTCTTGCCCTTCCCTAAAAACATTGATGAATAATAGATAAGAAAAATGAACAGATAATAATATCTAAAGAAAAGAATTTAAGCAAAAAAGATTTTAACAGATTGTCTTGCAGGGTAGGACTAGCTCACTACTTAGTGGCGATGTAAAATACTTCAGCAAGATGCGAGATTTTACCTCCCTTGCACCAGAACGTGAGATGTTCTCTGAACCAGCCAAATCAACCAAATTCAGTTTTCCACATTTTATTAGTTCTTCACCTTCAGGGGTTGCTTCCTTTATATGTATTGTTATGGAAAATAGAGAATGTGATCGACTATATCCAAAAACAAAAAAAACAAAAAAAAAAGAGAATCAATTTTGATTTATTTCCACAAAATAAATAGTTATATTCAGTTCAACCAGGATCATGTAAAACCTTGATTGTTTATTCAACAAGGTTTCTGCAGTTCGACGTTTAGCAGATCCCCTTTCAAGTAATGTGAAAATCTCAAAAGCACTTGTCACAATCTCCTCTTCGAGTCCTCTCACAAGAACAC
>JAYDZE010499663.1:0-15658 GCA_034509125.1 Monilaria moniliformis
TTCCCATCATTTGTGTCCTTGGAGATTACACCCAAAACAACCAATTAAATTCTTCTTTACTAAGCAAAGTGGTCATATCAAAAAAAAAAGAAAAGAATAAAAAATAACAAATAAAAATAAAAATAGATAAGCCATACATATCTATGAAACAGCTGCTTATAATAATCGTCTTAAAATCTATTCTAGGTTGCTAACTAAATATAATTGTTCACGTCTCTTCTTATTATTTAATTTTTTAAATCAAGCTACTAGATTTCTTATAATAATACAATTTGAAAGAATAATCGTACATTTTTGTTTATTTATTTTTAGGAATGGTGTTAATTGGGCACAGATAAAGAAATGGATTGGACTATTGCTCCAAAGTAATATAATGTTATCTATTATTTAATTCAATTTGTTTGTTAAGCATAATACTTATTAGAATAATATTCAATATTACACATATTGATATAGGGAGATACTAATTATTAATCTTATCTAACCTAGGCGAGTCTAAAAGATTGTGCAATATGATTGAGTTTACCAAGGATTGCGACGAAAACACCATCTTGGATATCGAAACCATGCTGATTTTTTTATTTGTCTCTTTTGAGTGGTTTGTTTGATTTGAGAACTGATTGGTGCTACTTCTTATAGGAATTAGATGCATTTGTTAAGATGATTTAACCATGTGAGCTTAAACCTTCATTTACAATTAAAACCTAGATGAGTAAATACTTAATATGTTATTAAAGACTAATCACTCACATTATTTATTATATGGATCAAACAGTTTGGCAATAATGTTGTCAAGGGAATAACATTATAAGATAATAAACTTAATCTGTAGTTTTTATTATTTATACATATTTAGTTTTAGTCACTATAACTTTACTTGAAATGTTAAAATTTAGAATAACATAACGCCCGTTATCAAGACACAGTGAGTTTAAATGTTGATGATAATATTTAATTATGATTTTATTTTTATTTTTCGAAAGAGGCACTATGTATATATTTGTTAAAGTATGAGTAATTCATGATAAATTATTGACACTTCTAATCCATTTCATGCTCATCAATAATTATTATAAGTCTAAAAAGTGGTGGTCCTATTTGAGAAGTGATGATAACTGACTATTATGTAACCAATTTTTTTAAAAAAAGTACAATCACATAAGCACTCACAGTGTTAGTATCATTGTTCAATAATCTTGAACTTTAAAGAAATTTGAATTGACGAAAGCATGAAATAATTATTATGTTCTTAATTTAAAAAAAAAATTCCCAAAACCTAAACCCTATAAATTTTAGATTAATTAATTGAATATTTAGTATTTTTTAAACATAATATTAAATAATTAGATAATATCTTTATAAATAAATATATAAAGATATATATATATATATATATATATATATTATCAAATTCAGTTTAACTCACATAAAAATTAAATACATTCTCTTTCGTGTGATAAGATATTAATAGATGAATTTGAATTCAATTTGACGGAAAAAAATTGAATATAATCTCTTTTGTGTCCATCGTGTGTGTATCCATAATATTTTAAATCTACATATATTAAAATTATTATTTACCATATCTCTTATTTAAAAAGTTAGTATGTTATTATCATTTTTTGATTAACTACCAATAATAATAATGAATGAATTATTCATATTTTCTTAATAATTACAAAAAATAGTATATAGTTATAAATAGAACTATCGTGATAGTTGATTGGCTCGGTAGAATGAATATACTAATTATAGGAATTGAAATAAGTATAGGAATAACTATTTTATTTTTATAAGGGCTCATGCAAAAATACAAGGGTTAGCTTGATAAGGACATAATAATTTCGGATTGGATTTGGGTAGGGATCAGATAACCCATCAATAATTAATATTATTATTTTAACTATTTTTATTCTCTTCTAATTTTTTATTAATTTAGTTAGAGCTAGGTTTCTAAATTTTGTTTACTTTCTTTTTTGTGTTAGATCGTGTTGTACGGTGGGATAAGAGTGTCATGTCAGATTCGTGTCGTTATTGTATTATTATCATGTCATGTCAACACGAATATGATTGTATCACTAACAGATTCGTGTTATGTGCAGGCCGTGTTCGGGTTTGAATGTTGCAGGCCTGGTTCGTGATCGGATTGAAGATTTTCATAATATGCCGTGTTCGGATTTGACCTTATTGGGTATGGTAGTTATCAGGTCGACCCGATAACGATCCAATCTATACAATTATCAGCCCTATTTTATACATACGCATTTATTGAGATTCACTCGTTCACATACATAAACTATTTGGATAATATAACAAATTATGCATCCGTGCATCGCACAGGTCGAATACTAGTAAGCTCTAAACAGGGAAAGGAGGGGGGGGGGGTGAAAAAACAGCATAAGAGAATGATTGTGTCACCCTTTGTTTGATGATGAACCCGATTAAAGTATGAATATGGTCATGTTGACACTTTGACATTCTTTACAGCGCCACCGATTTATCTTAAATTAAAAGTACTATCTTTTTTTTAAAAAAATTATCATTTTTAAGCATAATTTATCTTGAATATATCCACCTTTATTGTCTAAAGAGATATGCCTGAAATTTATTGACTAATACATTTTTTCGAGTATACCAACAATGCGATCTCCTATCTATAAAAGAAAGGTCTTAAAATTCAAATTACATCATTCTTCCACCTTAAAAAAACATGATTTTGCTAACTAATAATCTATTACTACATATTTTTTGTACAAACGATTAAAATAAAAATAAGGGACAGATAATTACTTTTTAATGGTAAAATAAGATAAAGACCAGATACTGTTGTGTTGGGAAAGCAACAAGACATCAAGTATCAAAACTTATAAAAGCACCAGCTAGCCAGGTTAGTTTTCATAGATGCGAAAATAAACTTGAGTGAGACATGTTAGGGTGGCATTTATAAGGTTGGGAGATTTAGACACGCACGTGCTATATTATATAGTTACGATAAAATATTAATTAATCAATTAATGACCACTATAATAGAGCAACTTTTATTGTCGACATCGACCCAGGGTAGAAAGAATAACTTATATTGGTGGTCTGATTAACTCCTATGACATTATTGATTTATGTAATTTATAATATTGGTCCAATTTATCATCGGACCAAAATGACGTTGGGGATCTATCAAGAAAATAAAGCACGACAGTTGATATTTATGTATGCCATGTCAGTTCCAAAACCTGTGGGTAATGCAACCCCAAAAAAATCGAAATGGAAAAGAAAAATAAGAAGACTTGTCATTCATAAACAAAATCATTTATAAGTTTTTGGGAAGACAAACTATAATTTACTTTATCAATCATAACAAAATCATTGTCCATTTTCTTTTTTTGAAAATATATCATTGATTGCCCATTTTATTCAATCGTGAATGGTGCAAATTGTCAAGGGATTCCAATTTTAATGATGTCAAATACAACACAAAGGAGGAGATCATTTTAGAGTGCAAGATATAGTGCAAATAAAGTCAAAGTTTAAGATTTTAAGCCTCCACTTAATTAAACCAAAAATATATATAGTCGTTATATAAAAGATTTTGATTAAAGGTTCGCTATTTTATAATTTTGCCATCGAAATGAGTGGAGAACTTATTATCTTTTTAGTTAATGATAAAAAGCAGTTTAATTGGTGCGACACTTCACCTTTTAATTAATAAGTCAGTAATTCGAGTCATCTTAAATATATTTATAAATCTAATAAAAAACTCATTATATTTTTTTTTTCTCATTGTTGCTAACTTAATTTCTGTTTCTATCTCCCTATCATATGTTGAATTACCACAAACTTAATTAAAACCCAATTAAGACAACGGACTAGATGAAAATTGACGAATTTTACAGCAATATCCTGTAAATTAATTTTTTCGAACAAATATCCTGTCAATTCATTTAAGACATCAATTATAACATTATTAAAATGCAATAAGTTTCCAACCAATAACTCAACAACTTTGCGGGCGTCCTGGAGGCTATATGTAAGTTTTCTTATAAAATCTATAATTCAGTACAATAAATTCTATATAAGTTCAAGAATGAAAAAATTTAATAAAAATTGACTATTAAAAGCCAGAGTTCGATATTTTTAGTGTAAACTGTAAACAGTATTAAAAATGCGTTATGAATATTAAATCATATTTCAATTTCTTATGCTTTAGAGTTTTGCTAACGGCCCAATCTTTGCATAGTTGGAATCTTTGCATAGTTGGAATTCAATTTTATGTATTTACTAAACTAAATTTAACGGAATATCCAATCAGTTCTGACGTCGTTAGGTTTATTAGTTGATTACAGTCCTAATGTTTTTGGTTTGTTTAAGAGTACTATGGGTAAACTGCTGCTTCTATACATAGCTAGTAGCTATACTCAAAATATACAAGCTTTATAGTCGACACATAAGATACCATATTCATTTGTTGGGATTGACAAAGTGAACCTGCATGGTTATAAAGGCGTAATAATAATTATACCGATGCCACAAATAACTCACTATTTACTTAAATTGTAGTTATGACGCCATTTTTTAAAATGTAACAAATGATAACAATGTCTTTAAAATTTTCACAATAGCAAACATCTCTAGTTCTTTCTGCAAGGTTTGTCATTCTACTGATGAAAAAAGTAATTTTATCACTATATATTATGGATATAATATGACTTTTTTATTTCATATTTTATTCTAATCTTTTATTCTAATTTGAATTATTATAAAATTTTATTAAATAAAAATTTATATAAAATGAATGTTCTCTTAAACTCTAAATGAGATGATATTCAGAAATCAGAGTCAATCTTTCCAAATGACACATTAGTTGATAATATTATTTTCTATTTAAACCATTTACTCTTTACATTATCTCCACATTTGACTATTTGAGCGTCATTGTTCCCATATCCAACTTATCGACATCCACATTTGGTCTTTTAGACACCAGTCAAGATAATGCTGAAAAGTTAGAGGTGATTTGTCAAACCAGATGAGATGATGCTCACTAGTTAGAGATGGTATGTTATGCTCCAAATAAAATGATGCTTAAAATTAAGCTTTGGTCTTTCAAGCTCCAAAGAAAACGATACTCAAAAGTCAGAGGATACTATCAAACTCTAGACGAGATGATACTCGAAATTAATTCTGGTTTTTCTAAGATACAAATAAGATGATGCTCAGAAGTTAGATGTGGTTTGTCAAGATCCTTATGAGATTATGTTCAGAAACAATTATGGTATTTAAGCTTTAAACAAGACAATACTCACAAGTCAGTTCTGGTATTTCATTCTCCAAATGAAATGATGATCACAAGTCATAGATAATTTGTTATGGTCTTTCAAATTCTATACGAAATGATAGTCAGAAATCAAAGAAGAAGCATCCGGCTCCAGATGAGATGATGCTCATAATTCAATATTGGTCTTTCAAACTCTAGTCGATATGATACTCAAAAGTTAGAGGTGGTCTGTCAAGATCATGACGAGCTGATGCTCAAAACTCAGTCACGATCTTTTAAACTCTAGACGAGATGATACATACAAGTTAATTATGAAATTTGAATCTTCAGACGAGATGGTGCTCACAAGTCAGAGGTGATATGTCAAGCTCCATACAAGATGATGCTCATATTTCAGTTCTAGTCTATCCAGCTCCAGACGAATGACGGTCACAAGTTGGGTGTGGTCTTTCAAGCTTCAAATAAGATGGCCCTCAAAAGTCCGATATTCGAAAATCTTTTCTATTAGCAAATGCCACACATCACTCATCCATCATATCATACGTCAAATTTACATTTTTTTTCTTCTCAATTTTCTAAAATCTTCATTCCTACATCTATTCTGTTATGAAATGTAACAAAATGAAAACTTATATAAAGGATGTTATCATTTTCCCAACAAAACTTGATTGACAAAATTGGTTCAGATTAGTATAAATTAAAATGTGCCCCAATTTAATTTGGTCAAATCAAAATAATTGAAAAACTATTTCATATGCTATGGCCACAAAAATAATGTCAAATTTCCGTTGAATTTTGACGGGTCATGTGCTAGTCTATATCATGGGTATTTGACATTCAGTGTGCAGTATATATTTGTTTAGAAAAGTAACAAAATGGAAGAATAGCCTAAGTGGATAACTACATATGTTTACTCCAAAAAACATATGGTTGGTAGTGACTTCTTACTTTTTCAAATAAAAAATAGAAATTGACCCACAAATTATGACATATGTAGTCGACATGGTTGACTTACTGTTGACACAGTTACATTCGACAAGGTTACCATGCGGCATTCTGGTGAGGCTGTCATGGTCCAACTTTCCAGCGATGCTACTATGACATGGTTCAGTCACGATAGTCTCATCGAAAATTAGGTCATGGTAGCCTAATCGTTAAGTCATCATAGCATCGCCGGAAAATTAGGCACGGTGAACGCCGCACGGTAATTTCGACGGAACTCTGCATGGTTAATTAGCAGCGCCACAATTAACTAGTTGATTAATAAAAAAACAAAGTGGCTATAAAACATATCTTTTTTTGAATTTGGATATATAATGTATACACTTAGGTAGATTGGATATATTTAAATTTTTCCCTTTAGAAATTTAAAAAACTATTCACTTTTCAGACGAGATTTGACATTTATCACCTATGGAATTGGCTAAAATAAAACCATCTCATATAATAAAAGTTCGGGACAATTTTCAGCCTTTAGATAAAAAAGATCTATAGTAGATTCATCATTTTGTTGAATGAATTTGTGGTCTTAGACTTGAATCCTACAATGGGCAAAAATTCCAATTTTTAAATTCATATATTTTCACAACAAATTCATACACATCACACATAGAATTGATGGTTCAAAATTCATATTTAAAAAAATAAATTTATCCAAACCATTCCATATGACCTATATTTTTTACAAAATATTCCCCAACATTTCATTTGACTACAAAAACCATAATCACAATACGAAAATGGACTATGGGCTTATGGCTCTCAAGCCTCCGAGCAAACTCAGATTTATGTACTAGCCTATAAATCAAAATAAATGAGATACATCTTATTGTAAATTAAAGTAATGAGTTCAATTTATAAAGTGTTATATGATTAAAATTGAATTTCCGATCTACGAAAATCCTAATCACAACACGAAAATGGACTGTGAGCTCGTGCTCTCTGGCCTCTGAGCAAACTCAGATTTATATACTAGCCTACAAAAAAAAAAAATTGAGATAAATCTTATTGTAAAAATTTAATTAAAAGTAATGAGTTGGGTTTATAAAGTGTTGTATGATTAAAACTGAATTTTAAGAGCATTAGCAACACAACTGCGATCGCGGTTGCAGGCACTCTAAGAGGTGTGACCGCGCCGTAGTTTGGGCCATGAATAGGGTACGGTTCTGGGCGATGGGCATGTCGTGGCATTCGTTGCTATTGCGTTGCAGATGGGTTGTGGCGGCCGCAACCTATTTTTATTTTTTTTTCTTCCAAATTTTGTTTTTTTATTATTATTTGTTTTTTCTCCTTTTATAAATACTCCATCTTGTTCTTTTTCATTCATCCATTACCCCCACTTCACAAATTCACTATTCTTCTTCCATTCTTTCCTCTACACACATAAACTCTCCAAAATTTATAGATCCTCATGAAATCAATGCTCGTTCCGAGAAGGATGATAAGATAATTAAGTTAGTATTGGAGGCCGACAACGCGCTTGAAGAGGCGCTATGGAGGAGTGATGTTGCTACTGTGCCGCCTTCAAGGCCTTGTTTACAAAGAACGTACGTGCCCTGAGAGCAAGAAATTGCCGCTCAACGCTTCGTCACGGATTATATCTCTGACGAGTCATGTTGAGGTCCGACTGTGTTTCAACGTCGGTTCCTTATGCGCAAATTATTGTTCATGCGCATTGCTAAAACGTTGGCAGTACGTGATGAGTATTTTTAGTAGCACTCTAACAGAATTGGACGTGATTGGTTCTCGATGTTGCAGAAGTGGATGGCGACGATTCGGCAGTTCGCTTACGGTGGGGCTCCGGACCAATTGGACAAGTACATCCATGTCGCCGGTACAACCCGGCGAGATTGTGTCAAAGCATTTTGTCGCGGGGTCGTCAAGGCCTTCTGCAATACATATTTGGAAGGCCGACGGTGCACGACGCTCAATCATTGATGAATATGCATGAGAGGCGTTACAATTTTCCCGGTATGCTAGGCAGCATCGACTATATGCACTGGCAATGAAATAATTGTCCAACGACATGGAGATGCGCCTACACCAGCGGATACAAGGGCACATATCCAATGATAATTCTCGAAGCAGTTGTTGACCACCGTCTATGGATCTGGCATGCATTATTCGGCGTGATCTGGCATGCATTCTTCGGCACATATCCAATGATAATTTCGTTTTCTTTTTTTCGTCTTTTCTTTGTATTTTTTGGTTTTTTCATTTAATTCATTTATTTTTATTTTAAATGGTATATTTAAATTTTAATTATGTTTTTTAATAAGATTCATAGTTTGAATTTTATTTTAATTCGAATATACAATAAATATAAGAAATAAGAAATGAATAAAAAAATAAGAGATGTGAGTCATGAATAGTGTAAGGAATGAGATTATGAAAAAATATGAATTTGAATATTATTTATTAATAAATAAAATAAAATATAAAAATTGTAAAATTCATAAATAACTGATAATAGCATAAGAGGTTCAGAACGGCTAAGAAATAATGCGGTGAATGAATAACCTAACTAATAGATACTGCTCACCTCACCGGTCACCACTAGAGGGTACAAACTCAAGCAGTTTCTCCAACCATGAATTGACATTTGCCTCCCCAATCTAAATTAACCATTAATTTTCCGTATTACGTAATTATCTTGAAAATTAATCAGCTCCATATTTTCTAAGATTCCCCTGGGTGTTGGAACTCGGAACTCGGAACATGTGATCATCCTCCATAATTCCAAAAGGTAAAATTGGTTAGGAATTGAAGTGAAATTGTTGTGGCAACAGTGCAGCAAATGTGCATAAATAAATAAACAATAAATGAGACAAGAGGAGTGATGTAACGGAGAATTCAGAAAATCCAAACAAGATCTAATGAGATCACAGCGAAACCCAACACGAGTCAACAGAGGAAAAAAAGTGAATATTACAGAAAGCAACCTTACTGGGAAGTCTGCTCTTCGTATATGAGAGCAAAACCCCTTTAGTTTTGCCTCCTTTTTCCAGAGAGAGAGAGAGAGAGAGACAGAGAGAGGCCGGCTCATTCACGACCCTGCATTAAAGTTGCCTTTATTTAAAACTCTCATGCCAATTTTCAGCAATGCTTGGTACTATTCTCTCTCTTCTTTCTCTCTCTGAATGGTCACGCTCTGAAGCATGAGTGTCATGTCATATTCACCACGTAGATTCTGTATATCAACAAACAAACCCTTCATTATAATTGATACTAATTCATGTGCTATATTCCCACTAATTAATAGCTATCTGATCCAAGATTAAGACCCTATATATATCACATCTATGACATAGCCAATGAAACTATAACTCAGATTGATGGAATTGAATTGAACATTGGTACTTGATATTTGATATCTCTAAACCTCATTTATTTAAATATGGAATAACTATGGGGTACTCACTTCATCCCATTTAATTTTATCCATATTCTTTTTGAAATGCCATTACACTTCGTCCGTTTTTTTTATAATAATTTTTCATCACATTAATATGTGGGCTACATATCTCTACTATAATTTAGTGTCATAAATAATGGTGCCAAAAAGAAACACACCAAGACACATAGTATGGAAGAAGTAGTGATTTAAAGAATTATTGACACATGTTGCTTATCATTATCAAGTTTGATACCATACAAGCCCGAAAGTTAACAAACTAAGAAAAATACTTCCCCTGTCCATAGTCATTAGAGATGAAGGCATGAAAAAGACTATGAAAATGAGGAAAAAGTTACTGATTTTTGCATGGGGAACTTAAGACTGGTAGCTTATATATATATATATATATATAAACAAAAAAAAAAGTTGCTACAAGTAGTAGAGAAAGCAGACCTACAAAACATGCTTTTAAGGCATCCCAAGGCAACATAAAATACCCATGCAATCCTAGGGTTCATCTTAGGCCTGCTAGCAAGCCTTAAGACAAACAAAATGAAAAAAAAAAAAAAACTGAAAACGAGTGAGAGAGAGAGAAATATTATGAGAAAAGCATTCAATTCAACTGCAAACAGTAGCTGTAGGGTTTTACTTTGAGAGAAAATCCAAATGGTTATTCACAGGGAAGGGTGCCTTTCATGTCTGCTAATATATACTGGACCTTGACATGAGTTGAGGTTGATTTGCCACATAATATGTTGTCGCTCAAATTATATATATAAATATAGCTCATTTATTTACTCGTCGTATTTGAAGAAAAATAAAAAAACATATATTTGGACTTATTTTCAAATACATAATAAAATTTAATCGAATGTTCTGAAGATGACAAAATCCAATGGATTTAACTCATTTCCATTGTTCACACTATTTTAGAGCCTTGTGGAAAATTCTACATGAAAGATCTTTACTGTATCAAATTGTTGCAGCTATTGGTGGGTGCGTTTTTGGCACTTTCTTTTGCCCTTTTGCTCTTTTTGTTTGGTTGACAATTGTAGGTAGTAGGGTCGAACAAAATTTTGAGAACATCGAAAATCGAATAGAATAAAAAACATTTCGATTATAAATGGTTCATTTAATTCGTTTTTTTTATTCGGTTCTGTTCAATTAAATTTTAACATAAAATCATTATCCAAAAAAGTTTTAACATAAAATCAAGAAATTTGATTTACGACCGTTTGGTATGATTTTCGATCGAACACATTGAATAGCCCGAACAAAACAATTATATTCAAATTGATGGCTTTTGTATGTGGAGCCTCATTTACCAAGGGTTACATTAGGATTTAAGACCCCTGAAATTAGTAGTTTTTTTTTGTTAAGTATCTTTTAAAAAAATTCTTAGTATTGTTTGGTCATTTTTCCCTTTACAGCATCTAGCTAGTCTTGCACTAGCGCATTGCGCATGCGGACATTTTGCACATTAATTTTTTGAAATGTATGAAGGTTCGAACTTATTACACACACATATACACTCACGTGCATTATAATCATATATTTATTGAATTAGTAGAAGTTGTGTCTTAATCATTTTCAAAGCATTTATATGCTTTTTTATATATTTTTAAGATAAGCTAGAAAATAAATTTAAAGATGGGAATTCATTAAAAGAATTAATAAGTCAAATAAATGTATCCAAGTTATAATTCATTTTAAGAAAATAATTCCTAAAATCATACAATATTAATTAGAACCATCAAATTTCTATATAGGTCCAATAAAATTAGTACAATAAGCCTAAACAAAATTTAAACATAAATAAACAAATAAAGATATCGAAATAAAAGGTTGTACTATTTCAAAATCAACAATAATTTTGAGCAAATTCAATAAATGAATACTGTGAATTTGTGATCACAATTATCTTAATCTTCTATACAATACAAATTGAATTATTCAGTATTGAATTGTGTTTTTTCCCTTCCCAAAAAAATTGTGATTCTTGTATGTATTTGTTGGTCCAATCTATATTGAAAAATTAAAATAAAAAAGTAATATCTAATTACAAAATTTTTATAACTAATAACTTATGACTAATATTCTCTCATGACTTTTAATTTCACTTATCTTCAACATATCTTGGAAAGATAACTGCTCAAAAATTGTAACATTTTTTTATATGAGGTCAGAACGCATATTTAAATTAATTCAATAATTTATCATATAAAAAAATAAAATTATATTATTATTATTATTATTATTATATAATTAAGATTAAAATATGTTAAAAAGTGAAGATAATATGCCACATTTCGTAATATAAAAAGAAAATAAAACAAAAGAACAAAATATAAAACTCGAATGCAGAAATTGAGAAAAGAAAGTATAATATGAAAATGAAAATGAATGAATAAATAAAAAGACTTTAGACACTGGTCAGTTGTAAGCACAAGTAATAACAATATTCCTCAAAATATGCTAAAATTTAATATGAGCATAATTTGTTCATCTGAAAATATCTTTTACATATATCTAATCAAAGATTTTCTTTCATCGTCTTTCGTGTAGGATGTATATTGTGTATTTTATCAGATACAAAATTGCGCAAAAATAGAAAATAATTTTCTTGTGCAAATAAGAAAAGGAAAAAAACAATGAAACTTGTCAATATGAATCAAGAAGTGTTAATAGGTAAAAATACTATATTTCATAAGTTATATGAAAATGTCATAGTTCATAAAAACATATGACAATTTTCTGAATTAAAGTAACGATACTATTATATTTTTAGAGGTTACAAATTCCATACATATATGTAAAAACGTATAAGAAATGCCAATTATTGCAAGGAATATAGTACTCATGAGAAGTGAGAAATACTTGTAAGGGTAGCATTATCGCTGCTGCAAACTCGGTGGAGAACGGGGCGGGCGTATCGGGGCGGGAATGGTGAAGGGTCGATCTCGCCGCAGCCGCGATTTCAGCGCGGGGTGCGGCTGAATGCGGGGCTGCGGCCGCCGCGTCACGGGATTTCCGCCGCACTTTAATAAATATACATATTTTTACTATTGTGTGGTGCATGTGTTGCAGGTGTATTATGTGGTGCAGCTCGACGTCATGGGATTGATTATCCCGTCTATAAAATCATGTTCATTCTTCTCACTTTCCTCACTTTTGTTCATGTCTTTTCTTCCACTACTTTCATCTCATTTTAATGGTTCCAAATTATGATGATTCGAGTTCTGATTCGGATGAAATAGATAAGATGATTGAATTGACGCTGAAGTCGCACTATAGGAGGAGAGCTGAGCAGGCTCGAGCTGTGCGTACTCGAGCTCCGAGGACGTACATACAGCGGGAGCGCGAAATTGTTTATCAACGCCTCGTAGCAGATTATTCTCCGACAAGCCACGATGGCGTGCAATTGTGTTCTGTCGACGGTTTTGCATGAGTAAATCCTCGGTCCTGCGCATTGCAGACACGTTGGCAGGGCGTGACGAGTATTTCTAGCAGCGCCCCAACGGTACAGGCCGCAACGGACTCTCGACATTGCTAAAGTGCATGTCGGCAATTCACCAGCTGACATACGGTACCTCATCGGACATGTTCGATAAGTACCTCCATGTCTCAAAAGCAACGGGTCGGGATTGCCTCCGAGCATTTTATCGTGGTGTCGTCGAGGCCTTTCGCGATGCGTATCTGAGTAGACCCACGGTGCGGCTCGCCCAAACATTGACAAATATGCAAGATATGCATCATGGCTTTCTCGGTATGCTCGGCAGCCTCGACTGTATGCACTTAGAGTGGAAGAATCGCCCGTCGACATGGAGAGACTGCTTCACTAGTGGATATAAGGGCACCAATCCAAAGATAATCCTAGAAGCGGTTGCTGACAAACGTTTATGGATTTGGTATGCATTATTTGGCGTGGCCGGCTCGAACAATAACATCAATGTTCTAAACCAGTCATCAATCTTCAGCGACATATGCGCTGGTTGGGCACCGACTGTCGAATTCACAACCAATGGGTGAAGATACAACATGGGATACTAATTGGCTGATGTCATATATCCAAAGTAGTCGGTGTTTGTGAAAACAATTACGTGTCCCATAGACCCGAAGAGAGCATTGTTTGCGCAAAGGCATGAAGCGGTACGAAAGGATGTTGAGCGAGCTTTCGGTGTACTCCAAGCACGTTGGGCCATAGTGAAAGGTCCTGCGCGTATATGGCAACAATCATGTATCACCAACATCATTTATGCAAGTATTATCATACATAATATGATAGTCAAGGATGAAGGAGAATACGAGACTAATTGGGGCGACGACAAAGCAGATCTAGCTCAGGAGTGGCCACTGAGAATCCATCTCAAGGTGCACCGCATGAATTTTGAGATTATTTGAGTCGACGTGCTTCTTTTCGCGAATAACGAACTTATGGCCGACTCCAACAAGATCTCATCGAAGAAATTTGGGCACGTTCCAACTGATTTGGAGCATGAAGTACTTTTACTTTTTTATCTATGTAATATTTAGGAATTGCAATTATGTCATTTTTGATTTTTAATTAATGTAATTTAGGATTTTAAATTAAGAAATTTCAAATTTTAATTAAATACTTTTCGAATTTGTAGTCATTTAATTTGATCTTACAAATAACTCAATTCAAATAAATATATAAAATTGAAGATTAATAAAAAATAATAAAATGATAAAAAAAGAGTTGTGGCAGATTTGGGGTTGAATTTTTTGAGGCTGAGATAATGGTGTTGTGGCTAAAAAGTGAAATGCTGACGTGGCAACTGAAAATTAAGTTGTGCCTGGTTTTTTGAAGCTGGGGATAAGGATGGTCTAAGAGTACCCATGAGAGAGATTCATTTCCCAAAAACAAATAAAAAGTATAAAACATCCAAAACTTGGTGAAAATGGATGAAAAGATACCATTCTCATAAAAGTAGATATTTTTTATCTTCATGCATAAATGTATGAGTTTTTTTATACCATTTTGCCTTAAAAGACTAATTAACCCCTCTACATGGTCGAAAAAGTTGTTGAAATTGACATGGCTCATTTTTTGGCTTTTATTTAAATTTATTTTTGTCTTCTTCTTCACAATACAACCCAAACTAAAAATAATGGAATAAAGAACATCAACCAACTCACAATACTGCACTCAGTTTTTGTGTAAAAGGATGGTTGTTCTTGCCTTTAAAACTTAAAACTTCAACCAATATCATTAAATGTACACTCGCCACATACCATAAACATAAACTTACTTGAAAAAGCATAAAGATATCATAAACTTCTTTCAAACCTCACGACAGAAAGAATCAATGGTGTTTTTTTGACAAAAAAAAGTTTAAATTCGAAAGAGAACATAGTAAGGGCTGCATTCATATTTCTGCGACTTTTAAATAATGTATACAAAATCATTATAGTGTCGCAAAATTTGATTTTTTCAAACTGTACTAAAGCCCACGATACTGGCCTCTAGTCGTGTAAAGCCCACGTTCGTTACTCACGATCGTGGGCCACGTTAGTTGCCCATGCTCATGAGCCACGATAGTTATCACGATCGTTGCCCACTATCGTTGCCTAAGATCTTAGTCCATACCAATGATCGTTGTTGACGATCGTGTAAAGCTTACGTTAGTGGTCACCAATCGTGGACAACGACTGTGGCCAACTATCGCGGACCACGATTATTAGCTACAATCGTGTTCTAAATACCAAGATAGTGGTCCACGCCAACAATTGTTGTCAAGAATCGGGTAAAGCCCACATTAGTGGTCAATGACCGTGGACAACGACCATAGTCAACCATCGTGGACCATGATCATTGGCCACGATCATAGACTACTATCGTGTTCTTAAGATCGCGATGTTCTCAATCACAACCGATGAAAGCGGTTCTGAAACACCCCTTACTCGATAGATTTCTCTGTCGAATAAGTGATGTTACGTTTCGGTATTAATGACACTTGTAAAATTTT